>VHKM01000156.1:3622500-3820000 GCA_007210695.1 Neogobius melanostomus
GGCGTGTGTAGACTTTGGACAATCTTTGATAACAATCTGAAAACGTATCCCGTCTTCCATGTGCAAAATAAGGTGCCCGCGGCCGGCTCGACTTACCGCGGAGTTTTATGAGCGATGGCGAGCTTCTGTTCAGCATGAAACGAAATCTACGGGAATACAAGCACATCTGTCTTTGGATTATTGGGCAAATATTATGAAATAAAACAGTTTTTGCACTGTCAAACACGGCATGTCAAGGAGGCTCTGGCGGAGATGAGTGTTGGGGAGCGCGGACTCGACTTGAAATGTAGGACTCTTGATTAGATGTTGCTTGGATTGGCGAGGAATGGCTTGTGAGATCATGTTATGCCCGAAAGCTTTGATTCTGCCATATCTCAAAAGTAAAACGTCCACGAAGTTGATGGCGGCGCACGCGGACAAGCGATACCTGCTTCTGAAAGGAGACGGCGAAATGTTTTGAGTCTGCGTCTGCCCGTGTTTACAGAAAACGTAAATCTATATTCCCGCGGAGAGAAGGCAGTAGGCGAGCGGGTCACATGTAAAACAATATTTCCAGTAAAGCCACACACTCCTTTTGGGTTTTGTTTTTCTTTTGCTACCGAGAACAAGACATTGGCACAACGGGCTTTAAGCTAGGATGGAAGTAACTGTCCAATTAGCTAAACAAGTGTGTTTATTAAGCTTCCCACACTCGCCCCACTCTTTTTGTTTGTTTGTTTTTCTTGCATTTCTGCTATCGGCACCAAACTGGCTAGCAGCGGCCTTGTTCATGCTTCACAGTGACTATTAAAGGCCCCATACCTGATTTCATGATTATTATCACTAAATTAAAATGTTTATTGTGGTCCAAACTCCTAACTTCCCCAGCATATTTGTAGCATCCCAATTCTTCAAAAGGACAAGTTTATTTCACGACTTGCAGGGTCACCGTTCAGGTTTTCTTTCACAGAAATGCTAGAAAACTCGCCTGCAGGTTTATGAAATTGATACAAATGCAATAATTAGATGACACAAATTTCCCCCCCCCACAAATGTCTGAGTTGACGATATACAGAATTACAAAACACATTTCACTCTCTAGAAAAAAAAAATCAGATACAGTGCCTTTAAATCCCTGCGAATCACTCAGAGCTTGATGGAACAAACCAGCAGAAGCAGCAAGTGGATAAAAGTGTCTTTATTTAAACATAGAGCTGCCTTAAACCTAAAAACCACTGAATGACGGTATGACAGTTTATACATGCGTTTCCAATGACGTCATGCAAAGAGTCAGTTTTAAGCTGCTCAAGACGTTAGCAATTCTAGCGTTCTAGCATTAGCCTCAACCCAGTAAACACATGTGCGGCTCACATCTAGTAAGTAAGCAAGTTCTTTATTTGTCATTGTACAAGCGTACAACGAAAGTGTTCAGGTGTTAGTCTTGAGCCGCTGCAACTGAGCTGCGCCGGCACTGTGGCCCAACCTGACCAGCATGTTTTTGGAGGTCAGGGAAACTGTAGCACCCGGAGGAAACCTGGCTGGCTGGCTTCAGTCTCCTCTGATCCTCTGAAATGGTGCACCGCCTCCTGGGTTTGTCTCTGTTTCAGAGCGTGGTGATCAGCTCCATCTCCTCCTTCCTCTTCCTCCCTCCGGTCCATAACAGTCTTTCACCATCCTCTGGGAAGAGCTTAGCCGTTAATCTGTTTTATTCTCCAGTGAGCGTCCATTAGCCAGAACAGTAGAAGGCATGTGTGGCTTAGCTGTGAGTCTCGCCCGAATACCTCCTCATTTGTCCCTTTTTGTTTCCTGTAGCTCCTTGTGACTCCTTCACTGTGCTGCAGGTGAACCTTCTAAGGGAAAACTTCAGTAACCGCTCAGCTCTGACCTCTGTCACATTTTTTGCACAAGGCTAGATGTTTGGAGTGCGGTTCAGAGGTTTGTACGACCTGTAGCTGCAGCAGCCGTAGCTAATGTCCACTAATGTTCTCCAGGCAGACTTTGCTGCTTTCAAATGGTGGAAGGAACTCTCCAGGCAGTTTGTAAGTTTTCAGTTTCCTTTATGTATCAGTTCTGCATGAGCTGCTTTTTGGATGTAGCATCGTGACTTTAGTCAGTGATGCATAGTTTGATATGATAAACACATAAGATAAACATCAGTCAGCGGTCTCCAAAATGGCAGCCACACCCACAGAAGTCACATGACTGAAAGACGTGCACGTATGTATATTGCTCAGCCTTATTCCAAAGGAGGAAGAAAATGTTTTAATTAGGGTGACCAGATTGGGATGACCGAACACCAACAACGAGTGCTGAATTATTTATTTATTTTTATTTTAGTCCTGGTTAGGGATGTCACAGTTTCACATTCTTGAGTAGCGATTATTGCAAGAGAAAATATTGCGATTTTACAATTATACACATTTATCGACGTTAGGACAGGAAACAACTGAGGTTTTTAGTTTCTCCTTTAAAATGCTTCATTAATTACTTGAACTTGCAAACATTCAAGGCAAGGCAAAGCAAGGCAATTTATTTATACCGCGCATTTCATACACAAGGCAACTCAATTCACGGTATTTTTTGTTAACGGAAAATGCACTTTTTTCCTTTTTTGTTGAAGTATGAAGAACATAATGCCTTCAGACTTCTTAAAAATATTAAGATAAACTGTATTTTCTGTAAGTAAGTCTCCTCCCCCTGTGCACCCCCCCCTCCACTACAAACATTGCGTATCTCTGCCGAACATGAGTCATCAGTCGTCTCTCGCTCGACTTCAACTTGTACAAAATGCTGCTGCTGGGCTTTTAACAGGCACCAAAAAGCGAGAACACATTACACCCATTTTGAGGTCATTGCACTGGCTCCCCATTTCATATCGTGTTGAGTTTAAGATTATTTTATTTGTTTTTAAATGTCTTCATGGTCTTGCTCCTCAGTATCTGTCTGACCTTTTGCAGCCCTATACCCCTGCACGCTCCCTGAGGTCAGCAGATCTGTCTTTGCTGGTTGTTCCCAAAACAAAAATGAAAACCAGAGGCGACCGCTCTTTCACTGTTGTTGGTCCTAAACTGTGGAACACACTGCCCCTGCACCTTAGACAGGCAGAGTCTCTTGTTCTTTTTAAATCCTCTCTTAAAACGCACCTTTTTTCCTTGGCTTTTAACACAACCTGAGAAGTTGACTTTTGAATGTTTTGTATTTGTTTTTACTGTTCATTTGTTTATTAATGTAATTTTTACTGCTGTGTTCAGCACTTTGGTCGACGTTGTTGTTTTTAAAGTGCTTTATAAATAAAGTTGGATTGGATTGGATGTAAATGCGGCGTGTTACGAACTATAACAGAGCTGCAACCTGAAAGTGTGAAGAACTGTGTGAATATTTGGCCAATCAACACGAAACAAAAAGTGTCGTGATGTTGACCCTCCACTCTCCAAGCGTTAAGTGCCCACATTTGTGCATTTTTTTAATTGATTTTTTTAATGAAAGATTGCACAATGAGAAGACCTTAACATGTCCCCACGCAAAGCTAAGCTGCCCACATTACAGTAGATGTGAGAGTAGTGGTACATTAAAGGAACAGCCCACCGTTTTTCCATACTGTGATATGTTCTTACCTGAGCTTAGACGAGTTGATACGTACCTGTCTGGTCTTTGTGCGTGCCCGTGGAAGAGCTTAGTCGCTTCCAACTTCACCCCCGTTTGGAGCCATAGGAATATACTAGGAGAGGCCAAATGCTAACAACATCTTTGGTCTTTTTGCGTGACGGAGCGCACGCACAAAGACCAGACAGGTACGCATCAACTCGTCCAAGCTCAGGTAAGAACATATCTCAGTATGGAAAAAAAGTGGCCTGTTCCTTTAAAACATTAGCGCATCATCGCCAGGCTTGAAAACGCTCTGAATTCTGCCCACCAGGCGCTGCCGACCGAGTTACTGTCCGCAAATGTAAATGCTCAGAAAGGAAAAGTCGTGAAATATCACTGGGGACTGTCCCTTCCAGGCCAAGTCATGGTAGAAATTCCGGACATTTCGGCATTGATTTAGAAATTTCTCCCAGACGGTTTTTTAGGCCCCAAAATGAGGACGCTCTATACAAAAACGACTCAGATCACCACTTGAAGCAGTTTGAGAAAATGTAGAGTGGGCTTGAATCAAACAGAATTCCGAGCCTTGTAAGACAGTAATTTAAGAACTAGAAAATGTAAAATTCCGTATAATTCCGCCTAATTACAGCAAGCCCCTGCTCATTCCTCTTTGAGCAAACAACAAAATAAGGCCTTTTCACATCCCAAAATACACAGCGCTCCATCATTCCAATCTACATTCCGACCGCCCTCCACTTTCCCCTTTGGCGTTTGTAAGAGATACGCTTCGAACAAACAGCCCGCGCCGCAAGTTCTCAAGGAGGTCAAATAGGCCGCGCAACCGAGGCATTAAAGCGGTTCCAGCGACCCAGAGATGAGAGCGCAAACATTCCCGGCCACCGCACGTGTTTACGTAGAGCGGAGATTCTCTGAAGGACACCTACTGTTCTGTCCCGGCCATTAGGCACCGGGGACATGTTGGCACGCACTCGGCAAATATTTGCGCAACGGGCTTTACCTGCCGACCTACCTACCGCCAAGCTCTTAAAATACGTAGTCGCTGATTTGCCTAAGAGGCGCCTTTGATATAAAAGAAGCTCCCCAAACTACAATTAGGATTTTCTGGTCAGTGAGGAGGACGGCTAATATATTCTGGTCAGTTTAACGGGGAAAGTATTAAAATTTATGGAGACGCGGTTGGTTTAAATATATTCGGTAAACACGAGGTTTTTCGATAAGTCTTTAATCCGAGGGGCGTTAATGGGTTTCGGGCTGGGCTGTTGACTCAAGAGATTCGCAAAAATAAGGTGCGTTAATTGAATATTCTTGGAAAATAGTAGGTTTGCGACTTACTATTTGAGTAAAATATGAAGATTTTTGTGAACTATAATAAGCTTTATGAAGGACACGGAATACCTGATCTATTGTAGAATAAAGATAAACAGTTACTGTTGCTGACTTATCCTCCAGGCAAAGGCCTCATGGGTTCAACTCTCCTGCAAGTTGCAAAAACTTGCAAACCCCCATACGATTGGCCCTCATTTATCAAACGTCCATACGACAAAATAATAGCGTCTACTAGGTGTACGAAAGATCATTCGTTCAACTAGTAATCAATCTGAATGTCATCTATGCACATATACACAAATATCAACTGATCACTGAACCGCGCTGGAAACAGTTTTAAACTAAAAATCATTTGTGCTTTAATACTAGAGGCTGGGACAAAATATCGGATCGGATTTGGATCGCAGTACTTTTTGCTGCAATACCAGGTACCGATACTTTGTCAAGTATCACAACACTTTCAATACTTGTGTTTGGAGGCATTTTTATCATGCTGTAACAGTTACACACAGCACATTTTGTGTTAATGCACTATTCAATCTTAACTTCAATAAATGTCAAATGGCATTTGGTTTATAAACTTTGAACTAGGTGTAACCCCCGTTACAAATAAACACTGGTGTAACTGGACAGAACCTGACAATAAATAACCTTATAAATATTCATAAATAACCTAATTAAATATTCGCTTAAAACAGTTAAAAAACTACGTGACATTAAATATATAATTAGTGGGATTTACAATGTTATTATAAAAAGTTACATTGTAAACCGTTATCAATATAACTGATTCAAGACGCTCTCAGCGTATGCCCCTCCCCCACCTGGCCGAGGCTCAGTCAGCGGCAGGAGTCTGAAAAGAGCGCACGGGCGAGTAGAGCAGTGCAGCCGTTACGAACAAAACTGACCCAAACTACACCGAAAAGTGATCTTACACACCGTTTGCCTTGCCGGGTTGAGGGAAGAGTGTGTCTACGAGACGTGAAACCTTTGAGAGTAGTCTCGTGTTTGTCGCCTGCGGTTAAACGAGGCCGATGCTTTTGCTTGAGACGGCAGAGAGCAAAGAAACGCGTTTGTCGCTGCGGTTAAACGAGGCAGTTACGCTTTTGCCCGAGACGGCAGGGACCACATAACGGCCAGGTTTATCCCCACCCCGAGAACACCTCAGTTCTTGGGCTTGGATCGAGTTCTTGGACCCAGGATCGAGTCGAGACCAAGGCGAGCCACCCAACGGAACATTCTCAGGATCAACGGCAGCGTCTCGCGAGGCGCGCGTGGTCCGCATTCCACCAAAGAACCTCACTGACTCCCAGACCAAGGTTTGAGGAGCGTTTGTGGAGTTTTTCCAACGGATTTGAGCGCACGTTAAAGGGCGCCTACATTGAACTCAGAACATATCCACAATTTAAGTTTTGCTAAGTTTTGGACAATTAGAAGCCATTTTCTTTTTGTTATTGCTTTGCAAGCCAAATTGTTTACTGGATCCTTTTGATAATTGTTTTATTTATGTATTTAAAGGGTACCTATGGTGTCATTTTAAAGTGACAAAACGTGTTTGAAAATTGAAAAGAGTGAATAATATAAACCTGAAACCAAGATTAAACTTAAATTAAAGTAATTTAAGAATAGGTTTAAATTAAAAACACTCAAAGTAACTAAATGACCGGTCATAAAACAAAACTTGTTGAAATAAGTGAAACAAGTAAAACATACCTTTTATTGAACTCATCTCAAAAGTTAAACAATATAAAGGTGTAACAGGTAACTAACAGAAGTGCCGTATTAATGTTTGATGTTTGTCTGTCCTTTTTATTGTCTATGTAAAGTAAATTGCCGGCTTTTCCATTTAAACGTATTGACTTTGGCTCTCATTTTGGATTACACACCACTCCTTTCGAATCTAGAACTGGTCCATACCCTACAGTCCTTTGCCTAACAGCGTAGGTGTTACATATTCTTGGCGAGCCAGCCAGGAGTGGTCCGTACACTCTTGTGAGCCTAGGTATTGTTTTCAAAACAGCCAATATGGAAGCCGTGCGACAGAGTAATGTTAAGATACCAAACTCACTCATTATTACTGGCATAACTGGCACTGTAGTTGATGAGGAGCTCTTTGACTTCTTAAACAGTACGGGTCTTTTCAGATTGTGCCCATAGCCCCTACAAGCCCACAGGTAGGCAAGCAGAACATTGTTGAGTACACTTCAGGTGCATCAGTACAGGCACTTTCACCCTTGCTACCTTACAAATTCTTACCTAAAGATGAACCTGACATACTTTACCTTGTCGAGACTTTAAGCACCGTCTACTCTCCTGTAGTTAGCAAGACTGCTACACAGACTTACTTAGCTGAACTGAGAGACATTGCAAAACAGACAGGTAAAGATTTCACAGACGTACTGAGAGAGGAGCTTAGCTCTATTACTAGGGCTGTTGACACGGACGAACATGACAGTCCAAGTGACCATGGTGACTCTGTTCAAGTCCCTGACTCAGACAATCCAGTGCACAGAGCCCTTCAATCTGGTGACTTCCACCAACCGATCCCAGCCTCTGTGGGGAATCGCTCACAAACCCCAATCAGTACAAAGACTCCTACTCTAAGTACCTCTGATGTTAATCCACCAGAGCTTCAAAAAGTAATAGTGGAGCACATTCTCCGAACTGAAGATATTCATTCACAAATGAACACTCCCTTCAGGTTGAGACTCTTTTCTGGGCGTTGTCCCCGTCCAAACAATGAAGTTGACTTTGAAAGCTGGCGCTCAAGTGTTGAGCTTCTTCTTAAAGATGCCAAGCAACCAGACTCAAGTAAGTCCAGAAGGCTTTGGAAAGTCTCTCTTCACCTGCAGTTGATCTTGTAAAACACTTACCTGCCGATTCGCCTCCAGTCACATACTTGCAAATCCTTGATTCTGCTTTTGGTACAGTCGAAGATGGTGACGACCTTTTCGCCAAATACTTGAACACCATGCAAAATCATGGTGAAGAACCTTCATCTTACCTTCAGAGACTCCAAGTCATGCTTAACACAACGTTCATAAGGGAGGTATCTCTGCTGGTGAACTTGATAAACAGCTCTTGAAACAGTTCATAAGAGGCTGTTGGGACAATGACTTGATTGCGGAGCTTCAGCTTGAGCAAAAGAAACAAACTCCACCTACTTTTGCTGATCTCCTGCTCATGCTCCGTACTGCAGAGAAAAGACGCACATCGAAATGTCACGCATGAAACAGCATCTAAATACAACAAAGCCAAAGGTCTACTCACACTATCAGGGTGCCCAGTCTCAAAGTCCAGAACGCCCCAGACCAAAAGCAGTCGATTCTGAAATTCAAAATCTCAAAAAGCAAATTGCTGATCTGCAATCGCATCTTGCGTCTCTCAAAACTAAAAAGATGCTGAAACACCCAACGCCAAACCACGAGTCTTCAGCTCTGCAAAACATAAAGTCCCTTTTGATAACTCCAGAGCTCAAAAGTCACAGTCCTCTGATCAAAGACCTGACATCCACTCAAGCAACCGACCAAAGCCCTGGTATTGCTTTAAGTGCGGAGAGGATGGGCATATCAAACCCCAATGCGAGAATGAGCCAAACTCTCATCTTGTTGCTCTTAAAAAGAAGCAGCTAAGAGAAAAGCAAATGACATGGGACAAAGTGAATGATCCAGAATATTCTTCTTTAAACTAGACCCAGCTCCATTTGTGGGACAAAGTGGAGCTAAACAAAACACAAGGTGTCCCAAGAAAAAGAAACGTGCTTTGAACTTTCATGCTCGAACTGAAAAGCCTCTCTCTCTTCCAAAAGGCTTAGTTGGAGCAAAGTGTACAGCTCAAATAGCTATCAATGACCATCTGTGCAGTTGCTTATTAGATACGGGCTCACAGGTAACAACAGTCTCCCAGTCTTTCTACGAAGAGAACCTGTCTCACTTACCTGTCCACAGCTTGAATGACCTGTTAGAGGTAGAAGGTGCAAATGGCCAAAATGTCCCTTACCTTGGCTTTATCGAGATAGCCATCACTTTTCCCAAGAGTTCTTTGGGTGCTGACATTGAAGTGCCAACTCTCGCTTTGATTGTTCCCAATCTGAGTTCTAACTCACCTTCACTGCTGATAGGTACAAATACTTTGGACATTCTGTATGAGCAGTATGGACTAGTTGTAGAGCCCAAAGAGAAACACACGCTTCCATATGGGTACAAAGTCGTTCTCAAAACCCTTGCAGCGAGGAAAAAACGCACAGCTGATTCAAACTTGGGCGAAGTCAGACTAAACAGTATGGATTGTGAAACTATTGGAGCTGGAGAAACAAAAGTTCTGGAAGGATCAGTGGCATGCAGAGTACCGGAAACTGGAAAATGGGTGACAGTCGAAGCACCAACAACAACCTACTTAACTGGTGGCCTTCTTGTTAAAGATGGGTTAGCGACCCTCCCATCCAAACTCCCACGCAGTGTACCTGTCATCTTGAAAAACGAATCCAATCACACCATCACACTCACTCCAAAGACAGTCATTGCACAAATTCACGCCATTCAAAGTGTTCGATCAGCCAATGACCCAACGCTTAAACCAAAGTTTGAAAACTCAGATCTCCAATTCGATTTTGGTGATTCTTCAATCCCCAGTGAGTGGAAAGAAAGAATACGTTCAAAGTTGAATTCTATGCCTGAGGTATTTGCCCAAAACGAGCTCGACTTTGGTCGCACCAGTAAGATCAAGCATCACATCACACTCAGCGACCCTACTCCTTTCAAACACAGGGCAAGGCCAATACATCCACAAGATCTAGAGGCAGTACGTAATCACCTGCAGCAACTCCTTGATGCCGAAGTCATCCGTGACTCTGAATCTCCTTTTTCATCCCCAATTGTAGTCGTACGAAAAAAGAATGGAGATGTCAGATTATGTATTGACTACAGAAAGTTAAACCTCCAGACTGTGAAAGATTCTTACGCTTTACCCAACCTCGAAGAGTCTTTTTCAGCTTTGAATGGATCGAAATGGTTCTCAGTCTTAGACCTTAAGTCAGGGTTTTATCAGATTGAGATGGAGGAGGCTGATAAACAAAAGACTGCATTTGTCTGCCCTCTAGGTTTCTTCGAGTTTAATAGAATGCCTCAAGGAATCACAAACGCCCTAGCACATTCCAGAGACTCATGGAGCGCTGCATGGGGAGCTCAATCTAAAACAGGCCCTTGTGTTCCTTGATGACCTCATTGTGTTCTCTTCAACTCTGGAGGAGCACGAAGAACGCCTCTTGCGAGTCCTCAGTCGTTTGAAGGAGTTTGGCCTTAAACTTTCACCAGAAAAATGCAGTTTTTTCCAGAGCTCTGTAAATACCTTGGCCACATCATTTCGGAAAAAGGCATTGAAACAGACCCCGATAAGATCTCGTCACTCAAAACCTGGCCGAAACCAAACAACTTGAAAGAACTCAGGACCTTTCTTGGATTTTCCGGTTATTACCGTAGATTCATAAAGGACTATTCAAAGATCATGCGTCCTCTCAACCAACTCACTGGTGGATACCCACCTCACTGGAAAAAAACAAACAAAGTTGATAAAACCCAGTACCACAACCCGAAAGACCCCTTCGGAGCTCGATGGACAGAGGATTGTCAAACAGCATTTGACACAATCATTCAGAAACTGACCACAGCACCAGTGCTCGGGTTCGCGGACCCTAAACTTTCTTACACCTTGCATACAGATGCAAGCACTCGTGGATTAGGGGCCGCTCTGTACCAAAATCAACAAGGTCAAAACCGTGTCATCTCCTACGCAAGTCGCGGGTTGTCAAAGTGTGAAACAAAGTACCCTGCACATAAGTTAGAGTTCCTTGCTCTTAAATGGGCAGTCACAGAAAAATTTCAAGATTACCTTTACGGCCGCTCATTTCTTGTCATCACGGACAGCAACCCGTTAACATACATACTTACCACTGCAAAACTTGATGCCGCGAGTTACAGATGGTTGGCGGCGCTGTCCACGTTCGATTTCCAGCTGCAATACAGGGCAGGAAAACAAAATCAGGATGCAGATGGTCTGTCCAGACGTCCACACAGTGCAGAGCCTGACGACATGCTGTCCAAAAAGGAGTTGGAAAGGATACAACAGTTCACACAAAGACACCTACCTGACCATCCAGACCTTGACCTTGTTGACCAGAGCACAATCCGAGCCATCTGCGAAAACACTTTGTCCATCTGCTTTCAGAGAACAATCCAGTTGAGTCTACAGTCAATAGCTCTCTGGTTCTGTCTCTCGCTCATCATCCCAAGCTATCCCCCAAAGTTTTGAAGAGGAGGAGGAGCTTGGTGGCTTACCTGTAATGTCCCATTACACAACATCAGACCTGAAAGAAATACAAAACAATGACACAAGCATTCGAGAAATAATCAACCAAATGGAATTGGGAGAAAAGCCCCCACCAACTGCAAAGAGTGAACTCCCGAACTTGGCTTGTTGCTAAGGGAGTGGAACAAGTTCATTCTCAAAGATGGAGTCCTCTATCGTACAAGACAAGAGGGAGCACAAACACAATACCAACTCGTGCTACCCCAAGAGTTAAGACCCCTTGTCCTAAAAAGCTTACACGACGACATGGGGCACATGGGTGTCGAAAGAACACTGGATCTTGTGAGAAAGCGATTCTATTGGCCCAAAATGGCCTCAGACATAGAACTTAAAGTCAAAACCTGCAACCGTTGCACCCGCCGTAAAGTCCATCCAGAGAAAGCCGCGCCGCTTGTGAATATCGTTGTCACACGACCGCTTGAACTAGTGTGCATCGACTTTCTAACATTAGAGCCAGATTCAAGCAATACTAAAGATGTATTAGTGATAACAGACCATTTCACTAAATACGCGCTTGCTTTGCCCACTCCAAACCAAAAGGCGCGCACAGTTGCCAAATTCCTCTGGGAAAGCTTTATCTCACACTACGGTTTCCCTGAGAGACTACATAGTGATCAGAGCCCGGACTTCGAGTCCGCACGATAAAAGAGCTCTGTTTACTAGCTGGCATTCAAAAGGTTCGAACTACACCTTACCACCCGAGGGGAAACCCTGTTGAACGCTTCAACAGAACGCTTCTCAACATGCTTGGTACTTTGGAGAACCACAAAAGACCCACTGGCGTGATTATGTCCGACCCTTAGTACACGCTTATAACTGTACTAAAAACGAGGTGACAGGGTTTACCCCATATGAGCTTATGTTTGGCCGACAGCCAAGGCTCCCCGTCGACCTCGCCTTCGGTCTGCCAGTCCATCATCAGTCAGGTTCCCACTCTGAGTATGTTCGCAACCTTAAGTCACACCTAGAATCCAGCTACAAAATCGCAACTGAAATGGCAAAGAAATCAGCAGGTCGCAACAAAGCAAGATTTGACAAACACATTGTTGACTCTACCTTAAAAGAAGGAGATAGAGTTCTTGTTAGAAATGTGCGCATAAGAGGCAAACATAAGCTAGCCGACAAGTGGGAATCCGAAGTCCATGTTGTAGTGAAACAGTCGAACAACCTCCCTGTTTATGTTGTAAAGCCTGAGGCAAAAGAAGGTCCTCAAAGAACCCTCCATCGTGATTTATTACTGCCATGTGGTTTCCTTTCCACCAACACAAATGAAACAGGACAACCAATAAAAGACAAACTCAAGCGACCCAAAACACGTCAACAAACAGAAAGTCATGAACAAGAATCAGACTGTGAAGAATCCGATTCTGGCTACTTTTATGACTACCAAGACCTAATAGTGGAAACCAAAAGTTCATACTCACCTGATACGGACAAACATGCAAATGATGTCAAACAAAGTTCTTCAGAAATGCCCAACGCTTTCTCTGAATACAGAATATGTCAAAGACACCGGATGAGACAAACTTACCTGATGAGTCAAACTTACCTGATGAGACAAATCCACCGAATGAGATCTTACCTGAAAAGAATCCTGAAGAAAATGACAAAGAGACAGAGACAGTCGGTACTTACCCTGAAAAAGAAAACTTACCTGAAGAACCAGTGTCAACCAATGACTTCCCTGAAATGGACAGCCAATCTAAAGACATTCCTGACTTTCCTAACAAGACCACAGCTGACACAGACCAGTGCCCAGATGTCACTGACCATTGTGACAGTAACTCTGACTTCCTAAGACGCTCAACCAGACGTAGGGAACCAGCTCAGAGACTGACTTATCCTGAACTAGGCAACCCACTAGTTTCTGTGGTCCAGTCACTCTTCCAGGGCCTAGCCATAGCATTTACTGAATCCTTGAATGGCCCTAGAGTGTTTAAAGTTGAAACTGTATGAAACATGTACGAGGACGTACATAGGAAAAGGAGGGGAGGATGTAACCCCCGTTACAAATAAACACTGGTGTAACTGGACAGAACCTGACAATAAATAACCTTATAAATATTCATAAATAACCTAATTAAATATTCGCTTAAAACAGTTAAAAACTACGTGACATTAAATATATAATTAGTGGGATTTACAATGTTATTATAAAAAGTTACATTGTAAACCGTTATCAATATAACTGATTCAAGACGCTCTCAGCGTATGCCCCTCCCCACCTGGCCGAGGCTCAGTCAGCGGCAGGAGTCTGAAAAGAGCGCACGGGCGAGTAGAGCAGTGCAGCCGTTACGAACAAAACTGACCCAAACTACACCGAAAAGTGATCTTACACACCGTTGCCTTGCCGGGTTGAGGGAAGAGTGTGTCTACGAGACGTGAACCTTTGAGAGTAGTCTCGTGTTTGTCGCCTGCGGTTAAACGAGGCCGATGCTTTTGCTTGAGACGGCAGAGAGCAAAGAAACGCGTTTGTCGCTGCGGTTAAACGAGGCAGTTACGCTTTTGCCCGAGACGGCAGGGACCACATAACGGCCAGGTTTATCCCCACCCGAGAACACCTCAGTTCTTGGGCTTGGATCGAGTTCTTGGACCCAGGATCGAGTCGAGACCAAGGCGAGCCACCCAACGGAACATTCTCAGGATCAACGGCAGCGTCTCGCGAGGCGCGCGTGGTCCGCATTCCACCAAAGAACCTCACTGACTCCCAGACCAAGGTTTGAGGAGCGTTTGTGGAGTTTTTCCAACGGATTTGAGCGCACGTTAAAGGGCGCCTACATTGAACTCAGAACATATCCACAATTTAAGTTTTGCTAAGTTTTTGGACAATTAGAAGCCATTTTCTTTTGTTATTGCTTTGCAAGCCAAATTGTTTACTGGATCCTTTTGATAATTGTTTTATTTATGTATTTAAAGGGTACCTATGGTGTCATTTTTAAAGTGACAAAACGTGTTTGAAAATTGAAAAGAGTGAATAATATAAACCTGAAACCAAGATTAAACTTAAATTAAAGTAATTTAAGAATAGGTTTAAATTAAAAACACTCAAAGTAACTAAATGACCGGTCATAAAACAAACTTGTTGAAATAAGTGAAACAAGTAAAACATACCTTTTATTGAACTCATCTCAAAAGTTAAACAATATAAAGGTGTAACAGGTAACTAACAGAAGTGCCGTATTAATGTTTGATGTTTGTCTGTCCTTTTTATTGTCTATGTAAAGTAAATTGCCGGCTTTTCCATTTAAACGTATTGACTTTGGCTCTCATTTTGGATTACACACCACTCCTTTCGAATCTAGAACTGGTCCATACCCTACAGTCCTTTGCCTAACAGCGTAGGTGTTACATAGGGCTTAACAATATTGAAGTAACTTTTGATATGCGATACAGCTGTGCAATATCGCAATAACGATATTATTGCAATATTTCACTAAACCATTTCAACACGATATGTTGAAATGAAACACAAATTAACTAGTTTTTCAGCAAACTGTGTTTTTATTTATTTATTTGAGCATACATTTTGCTCAAAAGGAGTGGGCCGAAGCAAAAAAGCTTATGAGCGCCTACCCCCAACTCAATTAAACATTTCATTTCACAATAGTACAATCAGTGTAAAAGGAACAAAACAACAATAAGGAACATATAGCAAAAAGTATGAGGTGCACAGTCTGGTCATGGTTGGCAAGATGGCATTTACGTTAAGGAAGATTACATGTCTAAAATTACATGTCTATCTACAGTATAGGCTACACCTTCCCCAAACAAGTAATACTAATTACAACAATAACAATGATAATTCTATGTAATGAAATCGTAATCACTCTCGACCCCTGAAGCCAGCTTCAGTTTCCACAACAATAAGAAAATAAGTTTACATGTTCAGTCATACATTTAGCCACATCATTTTGTGATTAGTCTCATTGACTTAAAAGAAGAACTTGTTACCTTTCAGAACAGCTTATTAACACAGACCAAACTCACAACCACTGTTTGAACTGTTCAAAGAATTTAACAGTTCACACAGTGTCAAAAAAAGAATTTAAAAAGACTACATCAGGACCAAAACAAGACTAAAATTTAACTAAATTAGGACATGTTTAACTAAACTGAACTTCCACACATTTATAAGTTCAATGTGTTTTTGGCAACAACAAAAAAAGTGATCACAGTCAGACGAAGGCATTAGTGATGTCACGATATATTGTGGCTTCTTACGATTCAGATATTGCATCACCTAATATCGCGATACGATATTTTTTGTGACATATTGTGCAGACCTACTTTGGACACATGACTTTGTAACATATTACTTACTGTATCGTGATACGTATTGGCTCATGACAAAAGTGGATCGTCCCAGCCCTATGTAATACTGTATAAAGGCACACTGCGTGCCATTTTGGCTTATTCTGTTGCCAATACACAAAACCTAATGAACAGCCTGACACAGAAAACTCTACTTTTGCAGTGGCTATGGATTTGAACGAGAACCTTACCTGTTTAAAGCTCAAATGTGGCCGTCCCCGTCAGGTCTGAGGAGAGGAGCGAGAGGTTTCAGCATTTATCATCAGATCAAAATAACACCAGACGATACACCATTCTGTGCGCAATGTTGATAGATGAGCGTCACTGTGAGGAAACGTATGCGAACCGCGCCAACGCCAGCTTAAAGTCAACATTTTATCGATAGCCATGGCTTATGAACATTCCTTTACACACGATTGCAATTATGTTTCAAATTTTGACAACTTAAAACATCATCTAATGGGAAAAGACAGTGGGAAAGAAATAGAAAATACACAGAATTATCCCAAATCCACAAGCTGGAAACCAAAAAAATCTCTACTTTTCACTAATTACAATGCAATAATCCCCTCATTTGAAGCCACATGCGCGGATCCAAACAGACGTCGCGTTCAAAAGACAAACTTAAGGCGAGGGGCTTAAAATATTCATAAGTATAATCGAGGATATTAAAGTTCCCATGAGCACAGAAAGAGGAAGCGTTCCAGCTCTTGTGTTTAGTGACGTGGAGAGTGCAGTCTTCTAGAACCGTGACGCAAACCGAGCCGACCTCAAGCCCATCCATCGTGGAGCATTTTTGGGTTCATTTTGGTTTTGCGAGAAAGAGATGGAGGTATTTGCGGTGCTGATGAGTTTACATGCGAGTCAGCGTGTTTACTCCGACGTGATTTCCCTTGTGCCGGGAGGTTAACCACCGGGGCAAATGACATCTGACAGACGGAGGAGCGCCGCTTATGGTTCTGCAACTCAACGGTCGACCCAAGTGTTCTTCCTGCATCAGTGGTCTACAACTGTGTCCTGACCCCGAGGAATCGAGAGCCACTTCTATCAGTAATCAAGATGTCAAGATGATATTCAACACAAAGACAGAAATAGGAATTTAGGTTTCTTGTTATTAGGGCTAAGAATTTACTTTACTGTTGCAACACAGAGGGATCGGGATTAACATTCCTACTTATCAATATGATGTATGACCAGTGCTGGGAATAACGGTGTCCCTCAGCTCCAACTCTTGTCTCTTTTCTGAGGAGTGGCTTTCTATGTTTCCGGAAGTGAGAAAGAGCATGACCTTGCCATCCAAGGCCTCAAGCTTTGGAAGACAAAAGACCGTAGACTGTTAAAAAGAATAGATAACTCCTCCTCACTCCTCCCTGTTTACCATATTGACCACGTTCGAGGGGAATTCATGGCGGATTTACAGGCTCCTCCTCCCAGCTCTGACTAAGCATGTTCCTAATAAGGGCATAAGGGCGGGATCTTCACTGTAGACTCGGCCCTTGTGTGACGTGTAGCTCGCGCAGCTCCAATGCTAACAGTCCCACCCTCATTAAGTACGAGATTTCTAAAATGTATCCTACGATAACCAGCCCGGTGCCTCTGATTGTGTCTAACCCAGCGTAATCACAGGAGGAATATCTAGCTCTAGACAGTTCCTCAAATTAGGCACCGGGCATTAAAGTTTTTAACGTGTCTAAAGTGCAATGCATTCCAATGGGGAACTAGCGGCTATATGGTGGTACTACAGCAATGGCATCCTCCAGTGTCGTCGTCGCAAAGCAGAGCAGCCAGTGGCCATTGCTTCCAGCACACCTACGAAGCATCACTGAGTTGAGTGTTTTTAAATCACAGTTGAAAGCACGTCTATTCAGACAAGCTTTCAACACGTAGCCACTGACTCGACTGCTGTTTTAATGTTCCTTCGTGTTTTTATTTACTCTGAAAAGTGCCTTGTGCACCTTTTGGCTGTTTGATTGATGACCGGAGCAATAGGGATGTTGACAGAGTGATTGACTGCACAGTGGACCAATCAGAGGAGGTAAGTTCTCTAAAACTGGAACAAAGTGAGATTTTATAGATACTGTATATTCCTTTATCAGAAGCCCCTTATGAGAGACCAACAGGCCCGGTTAGAACCATGAGGCCGTCCTTCTGTGGACCCACCACCTGCAGGAGGAGCCATAGGGGCTGGTGCAATGTGATTTGGGTGGCTCCAACAGCTGCACCCACGACCCGGCAACGGACAAGTGGAAGAAAATGGATGGATGGATGGATATTCCTTTATTTGACGACTCATCAGGATGGATTTAAAGCTGGCAACGACAGAAGTGAGGAGCAAGAGCTTCCACATATTTGTGGAGTTTACAGACATCCGCGGCGATGTGGGTAAGTCAGTGCAGAGATTCTTTTTCCACTAACCACTAAATGAGAAGAGGGACAAAACCAATTTTGTTTCAAACTAATAAAAAAGACACAGAACATTGCAGAACATGTTAGGCCTAAACCAGTAGTTCTAACTGGTGGATCGGGGTCCAAAAGTGGAATCATTTACAGCGGGCCGTTCCCAGAAAACATTTATTTCAATATTTGACTACTGGGTGGAAAAATGCTTGGGTTAAAATCACTGGTGTTGTCGTAGAAAAGTTAAATCATCGACTGGACTGGGTTTTGGTCAAGTTAAGGACGTTTCGCTTCTAGACACAGAAGCTTCGTCTTAGCTATTTAGGTAAAAAAATACACTATGATTTCTGACCTAAAGAGCTAAGAAGAAGCTTCTGTGTCTAGAATTGAAATGTCCTCAACTTTACCAACTTCACCAAAACCCAGTCCAGTTGATGATTTAACTTTTCTATGATGGATCCTCCCTGGATGAATGAAGGCCTTCACAAACATCTCACTGGTGTTGTGTTCTTATGACTTTGCTTTCAGTTTGATGGGTTTATTCATTGCTTAAATCTAAAATAAGGTATGATATTTCTCAAATATAAGACCTTATTGAGACTGGATGTACTTTTGCATTATGAAAAATATTACATTGGTCTCATCATGCAGGGTATAACATCTTGTAATGAACTTTGGGATGAATTGGCAAAAGATTATTCAATAACCAGACAAAAAAATGGCTCCAACCCAGAGTTGTCCGTCAAACCCGCCCCACACACAGACGTGGTCCGTGGCGACAGCTGTACAATCCCGAACTTTCCAGTCGGTTGGAGATCAAGAGAAGCCCGGGGAGGCGCGGGTCCCCCCCTGTACCAAAGAGCCGAGTTATCAGCCCTGAAACTCTCATCCATCTTCAGACCACTCCAGTGACCGAAGGCAAACAAGCCGAACAAGACGCCCATACAGCGTCCAGCGTTCTCACTCCTGACCAAACATACACGGCCAGATAACAGGACACTTAGGAGGCCGATGGGGTAAGAGCAGAGGGGGCCGTTGGGATAGACCCCAACGGGATCCAAACGCAAACACGAGCTGCTGGAGTCGAAACAACCATCACCTCTGCTTTACTGGACGCGGACGGTAATGCTACGTGTCATGTTTGGATTTGGGCAAAGATGAGGTTACATTACCTGAGACGATCAAAGTCTGAGTCTCCGAGCGAGCGAGTCGAGCGTGTGTGCAGAGATCAGTGATGCGGAGTTCGCGATCGATCAGCTCTTTAATGCGAACGAATCGAACCGGATCTCGATTTTCTCCGATTATATGCTGAACAAATTCACTCAACATTTATTGTAATTTTGGGCGATTTTAGCTAAAAGGTGTCTTGCATCAAATTGCAGATACCAAGCCTTTAAAGGATCTGTATCATGCTATTTTAGCCATTCCAAAGTAAAGTATAGGCATATATATGATATATTGTACCTCTATACCTATGGAGTACTCATTTTTGAGAGAAATATAAGTATTTTTGGGGGTTTATTTTCCCTAAGAAAAGACGCTTCGATTCAGTTAACTCCGCCCCTCTCTCCGCTCATTCCACATTTGCAGTATTATAAATATAAATATCGCTGCAAAAAGTGAAGTTACTTCACATAATGCAGTTATAAGGAGTTGACATGTGCAACGCAGTTTCATAAATGGCTAACACACACGCTAACACACACGCTAACACACACGCTAACAAACACGCTAACACACACGCTAACACGCGTTGTGATTGACTCACCGCTCAGTCTGGACTCCCCATGAGATCGCGTTGGTTATAAAGTTAATCCACTTTGATTCTGGCCAAGGTTCACCAAGCATCCATCAGGTTGGCTGATATAGTAGCTGAATCCCGGAAAGAAATTCCAACTTCTGGCGAGTGCACTCTTCTTTAGGAAGGTTGAATAGTCCTGTTCCTCTCGTAGCCAAACGCGCATCCGTGACATTATCGTTCGGTAAGAAAAAAGAACAGGCGTGTCCAGAGTAGGTTAGAAAGAGCTAAGTCTTCAAAAACAACACCTCTGCTGGGATCCATGGATCCTCCGGCCGTGGGTGCGCTTGATTAGCGTCCTGGGACCGCACAGACGCGTCGGAGAGTTGCTGCTTTCTTTTTTTTATTTCTCTCTTACAACAACACAAAAAAAATGAAAAAGCTGTTTATAAATTAAAATCAGGCCGTAAGGCATTACATTACAGACGTAGAGCACTTCTGTTCCTTTGTGACGACACAACTGAACAGCTCAGTCGTTTACCAGGAGAGGGCGGAGCAGCTGCTCAGAGAGCAGGATTCAGGAGGATTACTTAGAACTGCGTGAATGAAGCCAAAAACCGCTCTGGGGGTGTTTTTGATAAGGAAATAGCATAACAACATGGCTAAAACTCCAAAAAGTCGATTTTGCATGATATAGGACCTTTAAGTTCTGTGTTTCTGGTTTAGACATGGTTTACACCCAATAAGATGGAATGTAGTCCAATATTCAAAGAGACCTATAAAAGATTTCAAAAACATACAGTACAGGTCTAAAGTTCGGAAAGACTTTTTAATGTATTGGTTTTTCTTTTATTTCAAGACCATTTACATTGTAGATTCTTACTGAAGGCGTTCATTTATGTATGAACACATATGGAACTATGTTTTAAACAAAAAGGTGAGATAAATTCCTCAAAATAGCTTTTACTTTGATTACTGCTTTGCACTTTTGACAGTTTCTCAATGAGCTTCACTATATCGTCACAGAAATGGTTTTGACTTCATAGACTGTTGAAAACCATTGAGACTGTTGAGAATAAAGGGTGGCCATTTTGAAGAATCTTTAATATAAAACATTATTTGAGTTCTTTCACCCCTTTTTTGTTTCCTACATAATAATCCATGTGTTCATTCATAGTTCAATGTCTTCAATGAGAATCACGCAATGTTAATAGTGTTGAAAATAAAGAAACCAAAAAAACGTTGCCACAAATAACTTTCATATTTTGTTCAAAGCGCCTTTGATCACAGCATGCATTGATGATGGGAGAGTGTGAACACAGCGCAAAGCCTTCTCCAGCACATCACAAATATCCTCAAAGGGCTTAAGATCTGGAGTCTGTGGTGGCAAAATATGATGCCTCATGAGGTTATTTTCAGTTATGGTGTGAAGTTTGGTCGCTAACGTGAAATCTCTTCTGGACCGGCGACTTCTGTTTACTTATTGTACTAAAACACAAAAACAAACTACTCGAAGTTAAAGGTAAAGATGTGGCGTCGTATGCTGACAATAGCGTAGATCAGGGGTCTTAAATTTCACCAAGGTCTGAAATGAATAAAAATGGTCAAGCAAAGGTCCGGAACATACGGGGTTAATTCACGGTTATATCAGAATTTTTAAGCCTTTATTAAATCTATTACTGTGATTTGAAAAGAATGTAATTAATTGAATCCGTTATTGTTTTTTTGCTCTAAAAATAAGTTTTGTCTCCTAAATAGCAGAATGCATATCGCCTCTATTATACACAATGTGCACATAATATCTGACAGTGATGTGTTTCTTTGCTCAGTTCAACACACTGAGCCCTGCTAAGTCCAGGTTTAGTCCTGGTTTAGTCCAGGTTTAATCGGGTTCTGACCAGCTTGCTGCCGATTGAGAAACAGCCGCGCTATTTGCGAATTACGACGCGTGCATTTTAATTAGGGAATCCTGTTTTTTGTTTTTTTTAGCTAGCCATATTTCAGTAATTCCAAAACCATTTCTAAAAATGTAAAAAGTATCATGGAGCTAAGATAAAGGACTTTCTCTTCTGTTCATCTGGGCTGTAGTTTACCGCTCTGGTGCAGTCAGAGAGAGAGAGCGCACGCACACGCAGCCGCTCGTTTGAGGGGATTCAGGTCGGGTCCAAAGTTCGGATCCAAGGTTCGGGTCCGGATGGGCTGGCGCATGGGTCCGGATCCGGACCGAGGTCCGCCGTTTAGTGACCTCTGGCGTAGATGCAACAGTAAACCAACTGTTCGTACACACGCGCACTCTTCAAAAACATCACAGACAGACGCTGGGTTTCTCTTTTGCCGCAGGGTCGTCTCTAGCACCTTTAAATGTGCCTTTATGATATACGCGTGGAATAAATCTTTGCGACTCCTACTCTCACCTCATACATTAGACTGAATATTTAGCTAAGGGGTGTCAACTGCACTGTTTAAGGAAGTCAAAATCAGTTTCCATTTTAGCCCCTTTCCACAAACAATATCCCAGTATCTTTCATTCGTGCAATAACAAACAGTCTGGAAACAGCCCTTGTTACCTGACGCCGCAGTGTCGTCAATGGAAAAGTGGGATTTCTCCCCCTTTGGACCATTGTTGACGTTTCTAAATTTAGCTCCGCAGGTATAGAGGACACACGTGCCACTCACGCCCGGGGGCACAGGGACCCACTGTTCCAAGCAGCCACCTCGGTCACAACAGGCCAGTGTGCATGAGCGAGCGCACAGAGGGGCCCCTGTGCCGGCCCACTGACACCAATAAGCACCTATATACGGGAGCGCACGGGAGCTAGGGGTCAGTCCCGGGGCCAGCAGCCAAACCGCAGAGGAGCGGAGAGGAACCCCCGCGAGACAGCGCCAGGAGAGTAGAAAGGGGAGGGGTGTTGGTGTTGGGTGCTCCATGTCTCGGAGAAGGTGCTGCTCATAGGTTTTGACTGCGCCTTTGGACGTCCCAAACCAAGTGTCATGACTGGGTTTGAAGATTTAAGATTTTACACCATAAACATCCACATAGATGAAGGGCCTGGTTGGTACTTGGACGGGAGACCGTTTCCAAGAAGCCTGGGGAGACCAGATTGGTTTTATTTTATTTATTTATTTAGTCATTTGAGCAGCAACGCTCTGCTCAAAAGGAGTGGGCCGAAGCAAAGGCTTATTAAGTGGCCACCCCCAAAATCAATACAATTAAAATCATATTACACAAAAACATAAGAGAACCACAAGGAACAAAAGAACAACAAGGAAACAACAGCAAATGGAAAAACACGTCTAAACTCTTGGTCCATGATTAATACTGTTCATATTTGTGGAATATAGACTCTTTGTAAGTTTGTTTTAAAATGTGCCGGGTTATTGCTAAGTTTGATGCTTTCGTCTAGTTTAATTTCATTGTTTTTGATTTAAGAATAATGGATTTTTGTGATCACAGTATCCAGCTAAATGGATTATTCTTATTGCCTTTTTCTGAACTTTAAACAATGGGTCAAGATTACTTTTATACGCATTTCCCCAGATCTCTACACAATATGTTAAATGGGGAAGGATAAGTGAACAGTATATAGTATATTATATATTGTTAATATATATTTAGATTTATTCATTAAGGCTGAAATCTTTACTTTAACTTTAGTTTTAATTTTTATGATGTTGCCTCGCTTCCGTCAGTCTACCCCAGGGCAGCCGTGGCTAAAATAGTACCTTACCATCACCAAGTATGGAGTGAATGAATATGCAGTGTCCAGAAAAGCGCTATATAAAACCGATGCATTATTATTACTAGTTGGGACACCAACACAGGCCATGTGTTAAAAGTATAATTATGTCTCCAGCACAAGCAGGAAAATAGTAGAAAATGTCTGTCCATTATGCAGTGTGTTTAATGTTCTGTGTTGTTGTAATGTGAGACGATGTAATGAAGTCACTTTTTGTTATCATATATATATCAAAGGTTATCTTTTGAAGAATGCTTATTTAGTTGAACATTTTCATGACACAATCTTGATAATCATTCATTGAAAGAATGTTATCTTCCACCTTATAGTTCCTTGAGTTTAAGCTGAGACACATGACGATGGCGAGTAGCTTTTCAGCCTAAAAATGGGGGAGAACAGTGTCACTTCCTTCTGCTGCTAAGATATCATTAGTTTGCTGACAAAGATGACAACTTGAGAACCTTTTTCCAACACGCGATTGCTACAGCGTCTTCACATCTTTGTACGCAACCTACTTCATTCACACTGCTGGTTTGTAGCATTGTTATTTTTTCCAAATGTTTATAGAGACCGTCCAACACGACGGGTCTCTATCACTGATTAGGACGTCAAGCGATTAAATAAACCTCAGTTCTATAAAGAGAGTGAGTATCTGCAATCCGATACACCTGGGTTTAAGACGGTATATTTTCAGTTTGGGGAGGCGCTTCCGTTAAAAGCTGCGCGACATTAAAAAGTTACAACCCAGATTTGAGTGCGTTACACTAATTTTCCAAAGCCAGGTCTGCAGTCTAAAAATGGTCCTTCGACTGGCGCACGCCCCCCGTTAAATGGTGGTAGTGCCGTAAAAGTGTCCCCTTATCCTTCCTGTGCGTGTAAATCCTGTTTGGTCCAGTCCCAAGTTCGAAATGCCACATCGGCTCTGAGGAGACGGGGTGGAAAGCTGTATTGTTTCAGTGCGTAATAATAATAATAACAGACTAATGAATTTTTCGTTTCTATACCAACACTTTTACAAAGTTTATTTAAAGGAACAGGCCACCGTTTTTCCATACTGAGATATGTGTTTAGATGAGTTGATACGTACCTGTCAGGTCTGTGTGCGTGCCCGTGGAAGAGCGTGGTAGCTTCTAACTTCACCCCCGTTTGGGGCCATAGGAATACAGTGGGAGAGGCCAAATGCTAACAACATCTTTGGTGGTTTTGCGTGACTGAGGGCACACACAAAGAACAGACAGGTACGTATCAACTCGTATAAGCTCAGGTAAGAACATATCACAGTATGGAAGAACAGTGGCCTGTTCCTTTAAGCAAGCCATAGGTACAGTATACGTATATACTTAGTAGCGTGGCGGCTTTTACACGCATATTTCATTCACAAATATTGGCAAGTTTGGAATCAAAGCAATCCAAAGTCATATCCGTGGCTAAAAACAGGAGAAACATACAGCCTCATGTTACAAGACAGTAGGACCGGTTTTCTCAAAATGAGGTTTTCTTCACTCTTGCAACGACATTTCCACTTCAGTAGCAACTACAGACTCTCAAGACTCTCTACAGACTGTCAAGTCTTGTACTTCAGTGGTTCCCAACCTTTTTTGTCTCGGGGACCCTTTGGATCCTTCAGTGCTACTCTGTGTTCCCCCTACCTCAAGAGTTGTTGCAATTTATTGAGAAAGCAATCACTTAAAAGCACTATTTGTAAGTGAAAAGACAATGTTGTGTTCAAAAAATACTCAAATACTCCCAAACCTGCATTCTATTGCAAAAATATAGATTTTCCTTTCAAAATAATGTTAATTTTCACCTTCTTTTTCAATATGAAATAGTTCCAAGTACCCCTGGTTAGGAAACACTGTTGTACTTAATATTATTTGGAGATATCTTCAGAAGGATACTTTTCTTTTCTTTTACAAATGTTCACTTAGAAACAGCTTCTTGAAAAACTAAACATCTATGTAACAACTAAATAAAGATCCATTGTTTAGATTTTGACAGTGAAAAAATAGGCAATTTCAGCCATTATTATGCATAAAATGTATTATTTTTAAATGGGCAGTACAATTGATATTATGGTTCCTATTGACCTGCAGCGTCTCCACTAAAGCCTAAAGCTTAAACACAAATGTTTCATCTTCAACAGCACATCTATGAGCTGTCTGTGTCGGTGACGTCTCGGACCCCCGGGTGTCCTCCAGGTGCCAGCGGAGGAAAAGGTAGAGTGACTTTTCACCGACTCGTGCGCTGCGCCTGTGTGACATCATGAGTGAGAACATTTGTCGGTACTCGTCGCCTTGCGTGACTCCTGACCGATCCTGTTCACACTATGTCCTGCCAATCGTAAAGTACACGTCGTACATTCAGCATGATGCAAGGAGCTGGTCAACATCATCTCTTCCCCCCCCCCAATGGATACTCAGGTCTTACCGCTTTGAATGTGCAGTGCTCACCTTATTCGCAAACCCTGACCACTTTGTCTGCCAATTATTCATGTTTTTAACTCTAAAGGAATTGTGAAAACTAGGACTGGGTATCGTTATATCATACCAGTCTGGTATCAGAAAAAAGTGAAGGTACTACTGGTAACGAAAAAAAGAAAGTATCGAAAGCAGATCCAAGTTTTGATGCTGTTGGTCCAGGGACAGCATTAAAGGTGCATTATGCAACTTTTATGTAAAAAAGCAAACTTGATATTTGTGTGTAGTGACCCAGTGCCCGTATGAGTGGTCAGCATGGCGTCTTTACTCTCCATCACACTGGTCTCTAGGACGCTCCAGGATCAATTGTTTGGAAGGTTTTCACAGCACTCACCAGAAAACCTACAATACAATTGATCCTGGAGCGTTGTAGAGGCCACTGTGATGGAGAGTAAAGACGCCATGCTGACCACTCATACGGGCACTGGGTCACTACAAGTGAAATATCCACAAATCTAAACTTTTTTTTTCTGCACAGAAATTTGCATAAAGCATTTTTAAAGGAAACGACTTGGTTGTTACAGTTCAAATAACATTTTTACACCATTTATTTTTTCACATTTTTTGCCCAATGTTTGCCCCATTTTCCCATTTCCCCCCCTCCCCACATATTCCCAACTATTTTCCCTATTTCCCCCAATTTCCCTATTTTTGCCTCATTTTTTACAACAGTTATTTTTACTCAATTTTCCTTATTTTTGCCACAGTTTCTTCCAATTCTTGCCCATTTTCCCCAAATCATTCCCCATTATTCACACATCTTCCACACATTGCTGTTCTATTTTCTGGTTCTAGATGACAAATAATTTTAGTATACAGTGCGTGCAGAATTATTAGGTACTCCCATGTTTTTGCGTTTTACATGGTTGTGATTACTTATTTAAACCTGTTGGGTAGTCTAAATCATTCACAGGTGTAACTTGAATGCGATACCTCTTTGTTAGACTACTAGCAGGTGAGATAAATGCAAGTTGCCAGCATTTACCTGTGCACAATTATTAGGTACCGAAGACTGAACACTAAAGATGGGTCCGAAAAAAGACTTGACTCGTGCTGAAAAGGATAAAATAGTGAAACTGCTGGCTGAAGGACTGAGAATAAGACAACCTGCTAAAGATTTGAACAGAAACTGGAGGACTGTACGGCGTTTTGTTAACAGTTCACAAGACGGGCGGAAGAAAAGAGTTGAGAAGAAAAGACGAAAGCTGAGTGACAAGGATCTCACTAAAGAGAGAAGTCAAGAGAAAGCCAGTTCCGGCGTTTTCACCCATTGTGGCTTGCCAGGTGTACCTCGTAGAACCAGGTGCAGTGTACTTCGCGAGGTTTCTAAAGTGAAAAAAGCACAAACCCGACCCCCTCTAAGAAAGGAACATAAAGAAAAACATCTGCAGTGGGCGCAAAAGTACGTGAAGACGGATTATAGTAGAGTATTGTGGACGGACGAGATGAGGGTGACCTTAGATGGTCCAGACGGATGGGCTCGATGTTGGATAGCTCATGGACAGGACGCCCCAGCCAGGTTCAGAAGGCAGCAAGGTGGTGGAGAAATCGTGGCATGGCGCAGGAATCATCAACTGTGAGGTCATTGGCCTCTTCAGAGTAGGACAGGGTGTGAAAATCAACTCCGAGAATTACTGCAAGTTCCTTGAGAGCACCCTGTTCAAACAGTGGTACAAGAAGAAACCTGCAGCTTTCAAGAAAAAGATGATTTTCATGCATGACAACGCTCCTTCACATGCCTCTCACTACACAACTGCACGGCTAGCACAGAAAGGTATTAAAGATGACAATTGTCAGTCTTTTCCTGGTCCGGGACTGAAAACATCAGGAGAAAGAATTCGTTCAAAGAAGCCTTTATTTGATCAATAGCGCACATACAAGTTACATCATAACAATGTTAGGAAGTCTCTCGTGCAAGTCTCGTTCTGGCCTTTATATACTGTTAGCTCAGCCTCTAATCCAGACGCACAAACTGACCTTATCTCAGACATTATGTGCAAGTTTCAGCAAAACAAGTTTGTTTAATCACTAACATTGTATATGCAACATTGTATATGCATAAGACAAAGATCACGTTGTTCTTCTCTGAACGAGTGTTTTATAAGGTTTAAGCAAGCAGAAATACATTTTTTCACACCACCTAAAGTGTCGGCCACCAAACTCTCCAAATTTAAACCCAATAGATAATTTCTGGGCTATACTCAAGCGTGTTGTTTATGCTGTAGGAAAACAGTACACGAGGTTGGATACGGTCTGAGATGCAGTCTTATCAGCAGCAAAGTCTGTTGAGCCTCAGCAGGTCAAAAGTTTAATCGATTCAGTAGACAGAAGATTGATGACGGTGGATAAGACTGAACTTTAAGATGATTTTTGTTTTTGTATTCTTGTTAATAAAGCTTAACCTGAATGTTTATTTTCAATATCCATGTCATCATCTTGTTTTGATTTGGCTTTGAATACAATTTTGTCGAAATAGTTGTGTTACAAACTTGGTACCTAATAATCCTGCACAGACAATGGCGACACGTTATTACATCTGCTAGTTGACTATCAATGAGGTCTTGCAGCCAAAAGTGTTAAATCATATCCACAAGCATGTCAGACTACCCAACAGGTTTAAATAAGTGATCACAACCATGTATAACGCAAAAACATGGGGGTACTGTTGGCGTATTCTTTACTATGGACAGAAGACGGAGGCTCGCTCTATGAAAATCAAAATCATTGTTTATTCCCTAACATTGCAAACTAAAACAAACTACATCCTGGTGGTTCAGCGAGGAGAGGGCAAGAGAGAGAGACCCTCCCCTGACCCACACAAAAGTACATGATGAAGTAGGCGTGTCCTTGTCGAACCAATCAGTGCTCTTGGAATGTTCTTGCTCTGCACTTCCTCTGCGCAACCTGACTCCTTCTTTTGACACACTGCCCCCAGTGGCCTCAAACCGTAAAGACAACAGCAATAAAATGGAAACCCTTAAAGCAGAGATTACAGTTTCATTTATAATCATTAAAGCCTAGTATGACAAAAATATGTATAGAAATATTTCCACAGTACCTAATCATTTAATTCTGCATGCACTGTAGGTATCGGGGGGGGAAATATCGTTCAGAGATCGGTATCGAAAACGAAGTATCATTAAAGTACTGGTATTGAAAAACAAATGTAACAGTACCCATCCCATTAGCATTCATCTTTTACGTCCACATGAAACAAAAACTGTCACAAAGCTTGACGTCTTCTCTACATGCGCACATGACCATTTGTATATTTTCTGTTTGGATATTTCTCCCATAGAGTTGTACTGGCACCTTACCTCCACCCTCATTCACACTGACTTCATCACATTCTACACCGACAACGCCGCCTATTTTGGCACAATGAACGCGGAAACCCTCGTGAAAACATGGTAAAAAAAAGATTGAAAAAAGTTCATTTTTGACCTCTTCGTATAAGATTCTGAAACATTCTTCCTCCATGTTTCTGTGTAATAGTAGAAGGTAACGTCTTCCTACCCCACGGCAGACTGTACACACATGGCAAGGTGTGTCGCGGGGGATAAAACGCAGAGCCATTTGTGAGACTTGACGGGAGCTGCTCTGATGACAGGGGCACCGTGCCTGACCCCAAAGGTGTAAAGGGCCCATAACCGAGCGCTCTCTCCCAAACAAAGCCCTTTGCCAGTTACAGCGCGTTATAAATCCTGCCCGTATCATTAGAAAGGGGGGGGGGACAAAAAAGGTGAGTTAAATGAGCGTCGGCCATATTGCTGCGTATCAATCATCAATAAGAGCACTTTGAAGGCTTTTTTTTAATTAAGGCATTTTACATCCAGAGCACGGTTAAGCTAATGTATCAGCGCTACCAATGACATTAATGGACGCGGGCCCACTTTGGGAGCGCCGGCACGTTTCTCCATCCCAACGGTAAAAAGCCCAAATGAGCCCGCTTCAAAGACGTTCGGGACAATTAGAGTTTACCCCGCGGCAACGGTAATTATTTTGTTTTTTTATTATCAACACGTTCCGCGGTGATTTAAAACTATAATATAACTGTGGTATTTGATGGGATTCTTGTTTCATTTTCATGAGGCTAAAAGAACTCTAGCTCAAGTGTAACTTTTGGCACTGTTTGGCAAAACTTTACAATAGATTTAATAAGTATACTAAATCTAACCATCTTTTATTACGCTTATGTTTGACCTTTGCTTTTTAGAAATCAAGAAATAAAAAGGCTTACAGTAGATAATGATAAATACACATTCAATACATATGTAAGACACTTTATTATATGCATAACATTATATTTGATAGGCCTACTGTATGATTTCTTTTGTCAGTGCTGTTCCCTATTTCAGAATATATTCGACATCGCTCAGGCCCACATCGCTACGCATCACCATGCCGTGTGTGCGACCACTTTGTTATGATCTAGTTCAGAAACACACCCTAAAATCATATCTAAAACTGGAAATACAATCAGACAGCCCTCCAAACCGAAACCCCCGAAATGGCAACGTGTAACCCTTAAGTTCAGATCCTGACAAAACATTGGTGTCATGTCGTATTCTCTGGTGCCTGCGCTCACAGCGGCAAGAGAGAAAGGAAAGAGGGGAAGGCGCAGAGAGGGAAGACACGTCTGAGCTGATTAAAATGTTACATCTACATCTCAGTTAATGCTACAAATATTATTGGTGTAGTTTCAAAAGTGTGTGTTGATTTCGATAAGCTACCACTCCTCACCATTTTTTTTTCAATTTCTTTATTTCTGCTCAGGGAACCAAAATGGCTTGCAGTGGCCCTGTGTGGATACGTTTCTGATAGTAGAGTTCTTGATTTTGTGATATGCTGTTATTAAGGTGCATTAAACCTGCAGCTTCATCCCCCACTTTGTGCACGGGGACTGTTGCTGTTGTTGAACTTTCTCCTCCAATCGTTCTCTTTAAAGTGGACTTTGAACATTAAGCTCTGTGCGCTCTTCTATTCCTTTTGGTGTTGCTGATTGCCTGTCAGACGTGGATGACCTTTCTTTTTTTGGTCATTACCTACGGTGGAGGAACCTGTACCAGCCAGTACCGGCCCATTTTGTCGTAAAAACATGAGGATCACGCTTAAATTCAGCACCGGTACAGCGACACGAAATCCTCTTACTTGTTGTGCGTAATTGTCATTGACTCTACAATTGGACAGCGCCACCAACTGTTCTGGAGTGTGCATTATTAAGAATTAAAATGAGAAATGGTAAAATTGTCTCATCTTATATAGTGCTTCTCTACCTTCATTAGGCCCAAAGCGCTTTACAGTAAGGAACCAGTCACCCATTCACACTCTCATCCATACACCAATGTACGCAGACACTGGAGGCAAGGTGGGTGAAGTGTCTTGCCACAAGGACACGACGACAGTGGGCACTTTCAGGAGCTGGGATTCGAACCCCCGACCTTTTGATCATGAGACGACCCGCTCTACCAACTGCGCCAGCGTCGACCCAGAGAGTGTGATATTCATCTTTCAAATGTAGTAAGAAGTTCTTATGCTTTTTTCAATCACATAGCACCAGTCTATAGCATACTACAATGATGACGTAACATTCTGTTGGTCTGTATATGCAGTAAATTAAAATAACTGCCCTGAATAAAATTGCTCTCTCAAAATGGCTGTACTGAACGTCTTGAAATAGGCCTCTGTCTCTTTAAGAAGTTTTCCGACACGCCCCCTTCAGCACACTGCTGTGGCATCTAAACAACACTACTGTGCGGGGAGGGGGCTCTGCTGAGCTGAGGAGCAGTGGTTGGTGGCTTGGCTGGTGACGAAAGGTCCAGAGGCGTCTCCAGGAGGTGGGGGCGTTCCTAGGAGGACTGAGGCATAGCTACACCTAAAATGGCTGCCGTCTAAGTTTTTACTGATTACTCAAAAATATGTGAATGAGCCAAGGCAACACTCCAGGCATGTGTTTAATGAGGGAATGACATAATAACATGATATAAAGCTTGAAAAAGTCCATTTTACATAATACCCCCCCTTTAACAACTACTTACTACTCCAGTTAAGTTCTGTACTTAAGTAAATGTACATTGTTTCTAGCCAAATATGTCCACATTTCTTTATCCCGAACAAGTAAAAGAACCATCTCTCAGGCCAGTTCCCATAAGGTCTTCCAAGGCGTTTTACTCTGTGGACGCCGTACGCCAACGCACCAAGTATATATTTTGGCATTAACAATATTTACCATAATCAAGCTTACAAATGTCAAACGAGGTACATTTGAGGCGGCATATTTTGAGCCAGTGTCTCCCACAGCCTTAAACAAAAATGGAGCTATTGATGTAGCGGGCAAAGTGTTGATGGCTGAATGAGCTGTGAAGTTCATTTTCCTACTCTGCAACGCAACAACATGAGGGGCACTTCAACAATCATTACGCTGTGAGAGAAAACCTGGACGCTCGCGAGTTTAACTACGTTCTTCACAAGCGCTGGATGGTTCTGACAGTTCGCCTGACCCCCTTGTTGTCGAAAAACACCGTAACACGGGAGACGCAGACGTCCAAAAGTCACTTAAACCCCTCGCTGCCATGTCTGCGCGCTAACTAGGCGTGACAAGCTAGACCTAATTTTCATCAGCCCGGTGTTTTTCTTCTTTGACTCATCGGGCAATGTGGCATTATTCTTGGAGTCGGCGTTAGCTCCAGATAAAATAAAACTCAGTAGCGCTCTGCTGCCACTGCCGTTGCCGCGTTTGCGTGCTGATGGTATCGGGGTCGCGAGCGCTGCCGTATGCAGGGCTCGCTGCATGAGGTCTCGGTGCCTGTGAAGCTTCAGGTCGGAGCGGTGACACTTGTTTTCACGGAGCAGCCCCCTCCAAGGTGGATTGGGTTTCACCGCGTGGTCCATTAGGCCGGTGACTCATCACGGTCGCTCTTGGCTGTAAAGGTTTTTTCTCTAGGTCATAGCTGCAACATATGGAGAGCAAGGTAAACCGCAGACTATGTAATGTGCAGCAGCAAAGTCCAGCCTCACAGTAGCAAGGTTTATGGGTTTGATCCTGGAGCGGAGTGTGTGATTTCTTGTGGTATGTTCTTTCCCATGTGGTTCCCTCAGAGCCACAGCAGGAGACCTTCCAAATCTTGTCTAAAGCAATCACAGCAAAAAGGTCATACAGAAATAAGCACAAATGTATTGAAATAAGTAGAACTGCCCTTGACTTGATTATGTAAGTCACTAAAGTGTCAGTGGAACAAGTCTTTTTGCACTTAACCTGTTATCTGCCAACTTAGGGTAAGGTTTAGGCTTCGGGTTAGCAATTATGCATATCCATGTCTCAAAGCGTATTGACAGGTGAGTTTAGCGCCTATATATCAGTGCGATACCTCATTTGAAAGCCAAGACCTTCTAGTTTAAAAAAACTATGCGTAAGATCTATGTGAGTGAAACACAACTTACATAACAATTGCCATCCCTAACCCTAATCACAACCCTAACCCTAGCCCCTTGATCAGGTTAGATCAAGAAATAACATCTCTTTGTGTCTCATCTTTCTGGAAAAAAACAGACTTTTTAGGCAGGACTTTATTTGTATTCACTGATGTGGTCAAAAAGCGCTTTTGGATGAGACGATTTAAAATCACTCCACACATGATGGTAAGCTACATACTGTATGTAGCCATGGCTGCCCTTTGGGGGGACAGACCAACACATCTGCACCACTACTCATTCACTCACAAGCGCCATTCATCCTGCCCTATTATACATGTTTTGAGTAGTAGGGAAAACCAGAGCACCGGGAGGAAACCTACGCATGCACGGGGAGAATACGCAGACTCCAAGGCCAGGGCATCGAACATGGAATCTTCTCCTTTGAAGTATTTACATCCTAGACCACGTTTTTCCTACGCACTAAGTGATCATCTACCTGGAGCTCACTTCGAAAGGGGAAGAAAGTATCCTCCGGTGAATTCTTTGCTTTTTATCATGATGCTAGTGACTGTCCACCAGTAACTCACTGCCTGCCATGTAATCTTGAGCTATTTACTTTTTTGGGCAAGACACCGCTACTAACTCATGAGGAAATCATGGGACAGGAAGAAGAAGAGCACCTCCTGAGGATCCGCTCTGAAGTCAAGTGACGTTCGCTTGCATATAGCTCATCTCCAAAGACAATGAATAGGATGTTAAGTACTGCTCACAACTTGAGGTCAGCGGAAGCAGCGTAGCCACATCATGCGACGAGCCAATTTGGTTATTTTCAAGTGGCGAGATGACGTCTGCTTTAAAAGTAGTCACATGAAAACCGACTAATATCTTCTTATCTCATCCTCCGCAGGTTTCCAAAGTTGAAAGAAGACACAGTGATAAATTCTGATCTAAAGACAAGCCGCTGAGGACAGAGACATCATAACTTACTCTCCGTGGGCTCACGCATCCCCCCTCCCAAACAACAGCGCTCATGTCTTCTGCCAGTATCTGTCACAGTGGTTTAAGCTTTTGGCTAAGGAGCCCGAGCGGCGGCTGCACGGGCAGGAACGTCCCGGAGAGAACAAAGAACGTCGGGCGGGAGTTAAGCGAGTTGCTCATTCGAGTCCACGCTGGGAAAGCCTTGGTGGGGGATCTTGACGGGCTCTGACCCCGCACCGGCGTCTCAATCTGCCGTAAACGACGTTTGACAAAGCGGCTAAACAGGAGCAACATCTGTCATCGATTACTGCCGACGCTTGGCGAGAAAAGTCACACTTGAGGAACATGTCTTTCTGTCAAATATGAAAAGGAAAAAAGGGTTTGCGTACCACCGGGCAAAGACGTGGGAAAAAATAGAGTCATTATTTCAGCATAGAGCAAAGAGCACAATAGGAAGTAATGGTTTGCTTATGTTGTGTGCACTCTGGATTCTGGAATTCATGGCCCAGTACTATATTTTTTGACACTACAAACACATTTAGGATATGCAAATCATTCATTGAACAAGGATGGGTGGAAATCTCAATATTCAAAAGCAAATAGCACACAACAGACACCTTTTGAGCGATTAAATGTGTGCAATTTCAGCCCAAACTTCAGCTGAATGCGTTTTAAACCATATTGTTTGTATTTCTGGCAATGTTATACAGTAAAAACAAGCAAGCAGTGTCAGTATTTTCTAGTCTTGCAAATGATTTCATGACTTTTGATACGTTTGACCTTCCTCTCTGAAGCCAGTAACCTCCAAACACGTATTTGAGATCTTGAATGATGAACCTATGAGATGGCATCATTAAGCTATATACCTTTGAAAATGTGGTGAATTTATTTTTTTTAAACGTTAGAACAACTGTTGTCTGATCTCACGGTGAAACGTCAGGGCTCTCTCAGATCCTCCACCAGAGCCTCAAAGTTCGGAACATCTTTCGGACAGTGCAGCTTCACCTTCAACATGCCTTGCGTGAAATAGGCAAGGCATGTTTATTTGTAGAGCACAATTCATACACAAGGCAATTCAAAGTGCTTCACAGTTGCGGAAAATTACAAGAAAACAGATAAAAATCAATCAATAAAACATCAACATAAAGTTAATCAATTAAAAGGCAAGAGTGCAGATAAAATACTTTCAGTTTTCATATGCACGGGTAAAAAGAGCTGTTTTCAGCCTGGATTTGAACATTGTCAGAGTTGAGGCCTGTCTCACATCCTCATGAAGACTGTTCCAGATTTTAGCTGCATGAAACTGAAACGCAGCCTCACCGTGTTTATTATTGACTCTGGGAACCACCAGGAGACCCCTCCCTGAAGTTCTCAGGGCCCGAGATGGTTCATACGGCTCTAACATGTCAGAGATGTACTTTGGTGCTAAACCATGAAAAGACTTGTACACAAGCAGCGCTGTTTTAAATTCTATTCTCTGAGTGACAGGAAGCCAGTGCAGAGACCGGAGCACTGGACTAATATGGTCGTATTTCCTGGTTCTTGTCAGGACTCGAGCAGCAGCGTTCTGGATGTTCTGCAGCTCTAACAGCTCGTTTAGAAAGGCCAGTGAGCAGGCCGTTACAGTAGTCTAACCTGCTGGAGACAAAAGCATGGATGAGTCTCTCTAAGTCTGGTTTTGACACTATTCCTCTGATCTTAGCAATGTTCTTCAGATGGTAAAAAGCTGATGATGTTATTGCTTTGATGTGGCTGTTTAAGTTCAGGTCTGAGTCCATCATTACTCCTAGATTTCTAACCTGATTTTTTGGTTTTAGAGAGAGAGACTCAAGGTGACTGATAGACATAGACATATAATACTTTCTACTCCACTACGTTTCTATAAAGGCTCCAAAGTAAACAGTTCATTTTCCCCTGTGTTTTGTCTCAAAAAGCCTCAGTATCCACACTCCAGAACAGTAGGTGGCGATGTGCAGACGTACGGTCAATGCCATGACAAGGAAGAAGGTTTTTCCCCATTGTGTTGCCGTACGGGTAGTACATTTGGGCAAAACTGTTATGTTTTTTGAAGCTGCACACAACACCTATGCCAAATAATGTGCACTAGTATTTTACTTAAAGTGCATATGACACATTAGACATGATTTTTAATAAAACACAATTATATTCTTATTGGACACTGCCAGGAAGTGACATAGATATAGGCAAACTATTTTAAACCGTCGTCATGCCGACCATGTTATGTCAATGGGAAATGAGTCAAACTGTTATAAAACCTTACTTCTACCTCTGTCATTATCTTAAAAAGTCAAATAAAAATAACTTTTCTGCCCAACATTTCTTAATTAAATTTGCAGCTTCACTGAAATAAAATCATAATTATTACTTACGACGGATATATTATCCATCTAAATAAGTCATGTTTTCAAGAACAATAAAACCTGTCACACACACTTTAAATACTTTTCAATAACAAACAATGAGAGAGGAAGCCACTAAATTCCAATGTTAGTGGTGGCCCAAAGTCATTCCTAACATATTTGTAGCATCCAAATTCATCACAGGGAAAAGTTCATAAGCACATTTCACAACTTGCAGGGTCACTTTAACAAAAATGTGAGAAAAATAGCTCAGAAGTTTACAAAATGGACACAAATGTTTTATAATCAGTGTTTTCGTGCATTTTCAGTTGCAGGCCCAACATTGTGGAATGTACTGTCCTTGCACCTAGACAGGCTGTGTCACTTTCTGTTTTTAGCTGTAGCTTTAATTGAGTAAAGATCAGTTGTGGTTTATCTATTTATCTCCTATTTGTATTCCTTGTATTCTTTTTACCTGTGTGCTCCTAATTTTACTGTGACTTTTGCTGTTGTGTTCTGCACTATGTTGTTTTAAAGTGCATTATAAATATAGTTGGATTGGATGGAGTTGGCTTTTCCCACAAATGTTGAACAACATACTAAAGGTGGACAAACAAATGTGTTCCATTCTGAAATAAAATCTGGTATAGTGCCTTTAAGTAAACATTGTCTAAGCAACTTTTATTGGACTAATATGTGACCAGTAGTATCTGAACCTTTACTCAAGCAACAAAACTCAAGTACTTTAATTTCAAGTACTTGGTATGTTCTTTCTTGTAAAGTATCCACACTATGGTTCATAGTTAGCACATGTATACAGCAAGTAATTAGCCTTTGTCATGCTTTGGAACTTTGGTTTGCTTATGTTGTGTGTTGCCTGGATTCTGGAATTCATGCCAGTACTATATTACTATATTACTACAAAACCCATTTAGGATATGCAAATAATTCATTGAACAAGGATGGTGGAAATCTCAATATTCAAAAGCAAATAGCACACAACAAAACTCAAGTACTTAATTTCAAGTACTTGGTATGTTCTTTCTTGTAAAGTATCCACACTATGGTCCATAGTTAGCACATGTATACAGCAAGTAATTAGCCTTTGTCATGCTTTGGAACTTTATTTAAATGTTTCAAAAGTCCATGCAGACTTTGAATGAGATTCCGGTTTGTCCATGTTCATAGTAAAAAAGAGGAATAAATACATGTATAAACATCATGAAAAAGGGGCTGCTTCTCCATTATCTAACCCACTTCATACCTCTTGAAGCTCGGCCAAAGTGCAGCATTTGTTCCGTAATCCTGTAGCTAAACCAAATGTGCGGAGATACTGTGTGAGTCTCGTCAGACCCACGCAGCACCTATCCAAACAGCGATCCCGTTCAAGTTCACAGAGTTGGCTCCTCTCGTTTGCTCCTTCCAGAGATTCAACCCCGAGCGATACGAGAGCCAGGAGAGAATCAAAGAGGATGTCTGGACGTCACGGCGGTTGAGAGCAGCGGGGGGGAAGAGCAGCCGGGGCCGAGCGTTTGGAAGATCGCACCGTGCAACCGAGGCGATAACCACAGCACCGGGTCGCACGCCCAGCCAGGTGTTTGTGTGCGCGCGACCGCGGGGAAACACTTTCAAATAGACTGTTATGCTGTATATGAGGAGCAGCTCCACTTTTTCATCATTCACCCCAAAATAACAAGTTCTGCAGGAGAAAACTTTCTGCCAGGGCCAATTGGAGATGAATGCATAAAGCAGTGGTTCTAAGTAAATTGTGCCAAAATCAAGGCCTTAAATTTAATTAGCATTAAATTAGATTCACACTGGCATTAAATCTAAACTTACTGGAACAATTATGACATTGCTCAAAGGTTTTTACAGTACAAGTTCTTCGAAAATACCAAAATGATGGTCTAAAACATGCTCAGTTGCAGTTTTGGCTGAAATTGACCACATTTCCTAAAAGGTTGTCAGCTTTGTCCAATTCTCTTCCCCCTGTTTGATGAAATGTTTGCCATCTTCTGCTTTTGTAGTATATAGTATTTGGGCATTAAAAAGTATTAAATTTGACTTGGGTTCTCAACTTGAGTAGGTCCAGGACCCACCTTTAACATAATGGCCAGACGTAGCCTGGCCTTAGCCATCCGTAAACTCCGGTCAATTATCTTTTCCCTACATGTATGTCTAGGCCTGATCTCAGTGAATTTCAACCTACCATTCAGCGAGCGGGGGAGGCGGGTGTTGTCGGTGACGTCAAGCATTTGCGCCGCATTTGCTGGTTGTAGTTCAGCAATGACGGCGGAATACGAACGTAAAGGAAGCTCTTCAATCCGTTCTGGCTCGACTCCAAAATATCCAGAAATTATAACTGAAGCCTTGGAATGCGCAAGGAATGCTCCCAAGAGTTGATAGCTGCTTCACTCAACACGGGCACATTACATACGTCACGACCAAACGCTAGCGAAAATCAGATCCAATAGTTTCAAAGGAGTTCACCTCTCCCACCTGTTAACGGAGCTCAATTGTGAAGTTCCAGACCCTTGTACGAAACTAAATGAGTACGAGGGTATGGTAAAACCAGGCTAGGCCAGACGTGACACAAATAGAAAAATACATATTGATTTATAGTAAAAGATCATTTACAGTTCGACCTTGTGGTTAAAATGTGTTTGTTTTGATCCAAACAATTGCGCAACAGTCATTTAAGGCCGAGGGCCACAACCCACTGAAAATTGTTCTGAGACCCACCAGCTAAGAACCACAATCTTATCATTCACTATGTCCATGGTCAAGTTGATTTATTTACAGCCTATTAGTTCTTCTGGCCACATCTTTTATGTTTTAGTTTTTCTTCGATCTATGAAGGGGTAAAGGAGCAGGAAGTTCATATTAAGTTCATATTTAACTGTCCAATGTTGCAATCAAACAAAAGCTAAGTCATAAGAGCTTGCACAAACAAGCCAAATTTGAGCCGAGCATTTTGCTGCCATACCACTGATCAATCAACCTGAAGCCGAGAAGCTAATTCCCCAAGCAAAACAGTAGGAAATGTATTCAGCAATTTGACTGTATACATTCTTTATACCAGTGGTTCCCAACCTGTTTTCCCCGAAGCCCCCCCTGCGCGTGCAGTAGTTGGGCCATGTCCCCCAGTCCAAACTGTGGTCCCCACAAATGTATCAAAACATGACAATAGTTGCAAATAAGTGATTATTTGAAACAAATGAACTGAAATTGGGTTGTTTAATGCACCTGTAGTCATTTCTCGTTCCTCTCTTATCATCACTTATGACTTGACCCTCTGACCAGACAAGGCTCTGGGCCCCCCTGCAATCCCAGGCGCCCCCCAGGATAGGAACCACTGCTTTGTACCACTGCATGCAACCTTCCTCTGTTCAACTGGCTGGAGTGGTGGAAAGGAAGATCTACAGCTGGAGGACACATTATTAAATAATTCTACTCCTTAATGGAAAGACAAACTTGCCGACAAATGAAGATGAGTTATAGATGACCACTTCCATGTAGGTTGTGCTTTCTGATGCCAAAAAGTCTCTCAAAGCATAGAATATATACGGTAAAGCACTTGTCATTCAAGCATAGCGAATGGGCAATATCAATCAGAATGTTTCCCTATGTATTCTAAGATTCAATTCACTTTACAGTGCGGAAAGCTATGTTTTGGAGTTTCTGTCGTAGAAGCAAGTCTAAATATATTAGCTTGGACTAGAGCTGCACAGTATATCGCAAAAAATATTGTTTCACGATATTAGGTGATGCAATACCCGTATCGCAAGAAGCCACAATATATTGCAACATCACTAAAGTCTTCATCTCAGTGATTTTTTTTGCCAAAAACAAACAATGCATTGAATTTATAAATGTGTGGAAGTTCAGTATTAGCTAAACACGTCGTAGTTTATGTCTTGTTTTGGTCCTGATGTAGTCTTTGATGTCTTGTTTTGACACAATTTGCTGAAAAAACTTGTTACTTACAATTTGTGTTTACCGTAATTTCTGGACTATAAGCCGCTACTCTTTTCCCACACTTTAAACCTTACGGCTTATAAAACAGTGCTCCCAATTTATAGCTGAATATGTCATGTTTTCAATAATTGCACCTACATTTAAAGCAGTAATAAGTAACTCGTGCACCCTAGAGGCCATAAGCGCCACTGCAGGTGTCGTAGCATGTTGCGTTTTTTTACTCATTAATTGTCCGTGAGCGTAAATACTACACTGACAGAAAAGACAAAGGGAGAGAGGGATATTGAACATCCAGTTTTCACTCAAACTTGGCTGTAAATACTGTTTAAGTGACGCTAGCCAGCAGTTAGCCTGTTAGCTTAGCGGGCTATATATGTAATTATGTTTTTCTTTATACATTTTGTTGGTGCAACTTATATTCAGGCACCCTAAAAGTCCGGAATTTACGGTAATTAGAATGGAACATATCGTGTTGAAATGGTTAAGTGGAATATTGCAATAATATCGTTATTGCGATATTGCATAGCCGAATCACAAATCGCAATATCGTTCAGCCCTAGTTTGGACTACTATATGGGCTAAACAATGGTCTCTCCAGGATTTGGCGACGTTGCAATTAATTCAACGTCAACTACTGTATGTCATCCTTTCTTAGACACGTGTGATGACTTTTTATCATTTCATCTGCACAAATAACATTTCCAAATCTTTCATTTGTGCTTCTAGTTGGCAAAACCACCGTGTATAAACAATGTGATTTGGTAAAAGCCCACCTGTGGAACCACATACGGAAGAACATTACGACTCGGTGTCATAAAACTAAGTGGGGGAGCTGCCAGGCGCCCCAGCGAGGTGTTGCGGTGAAAAATGTTTCTCAGCAATTTCTGCTCCCCAAAAGGATCGAGTTCACTTTTGTGTTTATTAGCACGGCGGCCATTGTTGTTGCCGTTACGTACTTGGTTTATGGAATTCCTTTCAAGGTTCTTTAACTCGCAACAATATAAGACGCAGCGGTCTGCTTTTACGTGACCTTACACAACATCTGCTGGCACCAGTGGAATCTTTCGGTGCTCGTCGGGTTTTATGATGTTTTCAATGCGGTGAGCGGACCTACGGGATCACTGGCGGAGGGCAGCGAGCGGGGGAGTGTGGGGGCAAAAGAGTGAGAGAGAGAGCTGATGGAGACGAGCTATTGACAGTTAACGTGGTTACCTCGAAACAGGCCAGGAAAACTCCGGACTTCAGTTTCCATAATCGGCACACGTGGACGCACCTGGAAGTACTTTTAAAGCTGCCTTTTCAAAAACAGTTCAGCAGATGATTTTCCAAAATAGCATGGTCTTTTTTTTCCGCAGTGAAAAAACTCATATTAGGATGTCCTTTCGTTGTGAAGGGTTATACTCTTTTTAAACCGTTTCTGTCAGACTAGTTGCATGTTAGCTCACGCAAATAAAGTCGAGTCAAAATCGGGTCCTAATGAATGTTTTGACCATAGACTGTACAATGAATAGACAGCTCCTCCTCACTCCTCCCCGTTTACCACAATGACCACGTTCGAGGGGGAAATCATGGCAGATTTACAGACTCCTCCTCCCCAGCTCTGACGAAGCATGTTCCTAATAAGGAACTGTAGACTCGGCCCTTGCGTGACGTGTAGCTCGCGCAGCTCCAATGCTAACAGTCCGACCCTCATTAAGTACGAGATTTCTAAAATGTATCCTACGATAACCAGCCCGGTGCCTGTGATTGTGTCTAACCCAGCGTAATCACAGGACAGTTCCCAAAAAATAGGCACCGGGCATTAAAGTTGTTTTTAACGTGTCTAAAGTGCAATGGATTCCAATGGGGGACTAGCGGCTATATGGCGGTACTACAGCAATGGCGGCCTCCAGTGTTGTCGTTGCAAAGCAGAGCAGCCAGCGGCCATTGTTTTTGACACCACAGAAGAGACTGTCCACTTGCGGTGGAAGCCCGGCTCTCAAAGTTTGCGGTTAGCATGTAGCATGAAGCTAGCATTCTCCATTTACTGTATGTATTCATAGGCTGTTGAACTCGTAGAAATAAAAAGGAAAAACGGCGTTCAATCTCAAAGTATGCAGACAGTTTGTAAGTAGGCTAGTCCGGGAGACTTTTCAGAGTCCGTTAGCCTGCTTGAATGTATTTTTCTCTTTAGCCGTTAGCAATAGCCATCAATCATTTATCAACTATGAAACGGTCCAGATGCTTTCAGCTGTTTCAACCCATCGGCCACATGTAGGTGAGGTCAAAGCCTAGTTAGAAATATTTAAAGTGCATATGACACATTAGACACATTTTTTGCTAAAACATAGGCAACACAGTCATGTAAGATTTTGCTAAAAATGTTACCCTTTTTTTCTTTGGGGTCGGCCCATTAGTCCGACAACCCGTTAGTCTGACGTCTCATTATTCCAAAAATGTCCCATTGAGTAGGGATTGAAAAATAAAATTAGGTTCAGGCAAGAGTCCACTGACTTTAAGGTTAGGGCCAATGGTTGTATATGGCTCTCTAATCCACAACATTTTCGGACTAATGAGAAATCGGCCTAATGGCATGGCACTGGAGGCAAGGTGGGTGAAGTGTCTTGCCCAAGGACACGGCGGGCTTCGAACTCCTGACCTTCCGATCACGAGACGACCTGCTCTACCATCTGCACCACTGTCTTTAGTTTGACCATTTGTTTGTGATGTTTATAGATTCACCTCCTTACTGGACACTGATAGGAAGTGACAAAGTTACAGGCAAACAGTGTTAAACTGTGCCGACCATGTAATGTCAATGGGAAATGAGTCAAACTGCTGGAACTTTACCTTAGAAAATTAAAATGCAAATGTCTTCATTAAACTTGCTGCTTCACTGAAATAAAAATGATAATTATTACTTACAAGAGATGTTCATCCATCTTAATAAGTCATATTCTCAAAAGAATTAAAACCTGTCATATGCACAGACCTTTTGAGATGTTGCTTTAGATACAAATGAGCGTATAAAAGTGTCCTCTGAGCAAAATGCTAGTTCAGTTCAGTTTTTGCTTTTTGTGGGGTCAGATACACATCCACTAAACTTCATCTTATAAGATGTTAATGACAAAGAAACCACAGAAATGATATGAATTCCATTAAAAGGACAAAACACACCTCCCTATTATGTTAGTATTGTGCCTGTCTTCCCTATTCACTTGTATGGGGATGGAACGTTCAGTTTAAATGTGCACATTTGTAGGAACAGGCTCAGATAGCTAAAGGCATTTCTGTGATTTCTATGGTTAAACTACTCTGTTCCTCTGTGTGTCTCTGTATCTTTATTTGGTATGAAATGCATCTCTGATTCAGCATTTGTGAAAGAATTGGTGGAGCAGTCGGTGAGAGAATAGTTATTTTCCACTTTGTTTTCCCCCTCTAACATGACCATTTATGGACGTCTGTATCTCTAGAGTTCTTGATGTCTCGTGAACGTAATCTTTTGCACTGCCTCTTATAATATCAGCAGAGTACAGTGTAACAGACTTTAGTTCCATGTACAATGTGCATCAGAATGACACATAAAGTCTATCTTAAGTTTTTATTTTCATCTCACCAAAATCTCTTCTGCTCAAAAGTATTGTCTCCTCAAGCCGGTTCATTCGCAAATAACCCATCACTTAACTGAGATGACAAAGTAATGTAAAGTAGGTACGTTTAGATATGACTATAAATACAGTGATTGTGTCTTCCTTCGACAAACTTTATCAGCAGGAACTTGCATCCCACAACCAATTTCTCTTTTTATAAATCGATCTAACTTGTAAAATCGTTTCAAAAGTTTGCCTATTACTTCTTCATTCAAGGTGTTGCCAGGTGAGGATTCCACCTGTTTCGCCATGTGTCTACTCCCACATCATGAATACATTTAACAACAACAACAACAAAAAGAAGCCCAAAACACGCGTTTGTTTTCCGGCTCCGACGCTAATACCATCTCTCCGCGGCCACCTTCTCCTTCTCCACAAATAAATAGACAAATATATATAATTGCTGATTATTTTTTTGTCGGGAGGTGTTGTTTCCGCGCCGTGCCAGGTGGAGGCGAGGAGAGTGGGCGAAGAGTCGGAACAACAGATGCACGTGGAGAGGCAGACATGTGGCCGCTTTCCGGTTTGGATCCCACTGAAGCCCACACAGCTGCTTTTAAAGACTCCGAGTTCTAGTTCTTTTTTATTATTGGTCACTTTTTATTTGTTTTCTCACCGCGGCAGTGTCTGGCAGCCTGCTCCACTCAGTGAGGTTTGAGGAGAAGACACTCTGGTCGCAGCAGAAATGGAGCTCGTGCTATTTTAAAAACAGCTGCTGAAAACATGTTATTTTACAGAACAGCTGGCTTAACTGTTGCATCATTTTTAATGTATTACTTAAGACAAGATGAATTGACAATATTTGGTGCTTTTACTCAAGTTCACTGTATGTATATATATATGAAAATACGTAATGGATTATTTGTATAATAATATTTTTTACGCAGTTTTCCATTCATTGCAATTGTCATTGAAAGGGTTCACATCAAGGAATTACGTAGACTATCAATAATAATTTAACTATATGGGTATGGACAAAAAGAAAACTTATAAAACAAAACAATGTATTAAGATATAGTATGATACATTATATTGTATGTAGTTGGAGATGCTACAAATGGCCAATAGTTCACCAAATGTCACATCAACATTTGGTTTATAATTTACTGAAAAATATTTGTACTTTCTTTTTAAGCTCATTTAGAATAGAAGAATAGAATAGAATAGAATAGAATAGAAAAACTTTATTGTCTACCATGCACAATGATGGCAGAAATGTGCCTTTGGCTTGCTTACACATTCCATACATTCAGCATCCATTATAAAATCAGTTTGTTGCAGACGCAGCAGCAGCAGCAGATTCACTTCAATGAAAGAAAAGGAAAAGGAACAGACTGACTGAACAACATTAGCGGTTACAACTTATTCAGCTCCTTGATGGCAAAGGGAACAAAATAATTCCTGTACACATTTTTCTTGGCACAAGGAAGTCTGTATCTCTGCCGTGATGGAAGGAGCTCAAAGTAATGGGACAATGGACGGCTATCGTCATCTATGATCTTATGACAGAAATTGGTTTGTTGTTGGCCTGTTGTTTTACTGCCCTGTTTAACAACTCAAGTTTTGTTTTTGTTTTTGACAGTTAAATGACCAAACCAAGAGACTATGTTAAATGTCAGTACGCTCTCAATGAAACACTGATAAACCCTTGTTAAGATATGGTCACTGACTTCAAAACCTCTCAGCTGACGCAGCAGAAAAAAGCCTTTGCTGTGCTTTTTTGTAAACACAGTCAACATGCTCGTTAAATGTGAAAGAATATTTATGGTAAATCTCACAATACAAATGCTATCAACAACCAGCAACCACCAAAATCACCCGACGAAAAACGAGTGATAATTTTAGAGATCGATAGAAGAGCTTAACAATTACATGATTTCACACCACGAGCCACATGCTGCTCTTGGCCAATCAGAGTGCAGCTCTTTGCATGATTGGGTATGTATAATGTGGTTCTCTGCATAACCCATACACTGTAACGGTCTTTAAGAATCTGGACCAAAAATCCAGCCGTAGTCCTACAGACCCGGTTTCCCATCTCTACACACATGAATGAGAGTCTGTATCTCTCTCCTTTTGGAGCCAGATACATGAACATCAGTCAGGCAGATCGTGGCACTGGGAACAGCCTCTGTGCTTCTCACGTTTCTGATCATCTTTTATTTGATGAGGTCTGGGCTCATATTCGCAGAAAAAGATTAAAATTAGGAAATGAAAAAAGACGAGCTCTAACGAAGCATATGACACGAGGCGCGGCATCGTAACGCGGAAATACGTAAAGACATTGACTTTTCTTTCACATGTGCTGTAACTGTAACAAATGCAACATAAAACAGAATCTCAGACGTCCTCCAGAGGCTCCTGATTAAACTTTGTGAACTTTGTGCAGCCTACTGTATAGTACTTTCTCTGCACAGTCCAGGCACTGAGCCACAGGCCAGGGGCGAATCAGAGGAGGGGGCTCAGTGGGCAGGGCCCCACACACAAACATACGGCAGCATTGAAAAAGAAAAGACAAAAAAATCACCTCAAAATAATAATAGAGTTAATAAATAAATAAAATGCTGTCCCAGTCAGAAAATGTCAGTTTATTTAATAGAAATTGATTTCAATCTTGGTGAGGAGTAAAACCCTTAAATCGAATACAATTATTGAAAAGAAAAGAAAAAGGCCAGGCATAAAGTTATAGTTATTGTAATTTTATGTAATCACAATTGTATACACAATAAAGTACCACCCCTGGACCTTGCATGGCTCTTCACAGGATCAAGGCTGAAATTTCCCACCCCTAGTCCTCATCTAGGAGTACCCAAACTTGGGCCGTGACCACCAAAATCCCCAGACGAAAAACTCGAGACACCCCCACCCCCCCCCCACACACACACACACACACACACACACACTGTAAATGATCATTTCAGGGACAAAACAATAAGATTTGGTTTATCAATATTTAGGCCTATTTGAATAGATTTCTTTGTTATCTGCATCATACCCAATGCCCTAGGCCCTGAAGAAAATAGAACAGTCCTGCCCTTCTTACAGTACAGTCAGTTACTAAAACAAAGTGTTTACTATCAAAGCTACACTGGGTATATTGTTTAAACATATTACCTTGAAGTCATCTCGCACTTTCGCACTTTTCTAAATCAAATCAAACTTTATTTATAAAGCGCTTTTCATACAAAATGTAACACAAAGTGCTTTACCACCCCCCACCCCACCCGCACACACAGACACATATACATACAGACAGCCCAGTTGTTAAAAGTCTTAAGTAAAAATGGACATAAAGTGGGCAAATAAGGCTGAGTACAGATGAACCGAAAGAGGAAACACCATCCAAGGAGCCGTCTGCACCGAGAGCAGCCCATCGGCCACAGCCACAGAGCCCCAACACAGGGCGCCCGGAAGAGGTGTAGGATAGACGTCCAACCTCCATCCAGGCACCCACGGGAGAGCGCCTGCACGGCCACAGCCAACCAGCACTCCCGGGGCAGAGGGCTCCCTCAGAGGAACCACTGGGAGAACATAAAAATAAAAGATAAATTAAAAACAGCTAAAACTCGGCTAAAAATGTGAAATAACACAAGATAAAAAGAGTGAAACTAAAGAAATAAATAATTGTATAGATCTAAAACAGATAATCGGAATAACTAAGAGACGCCTGCCGGAGGAGCGCAGGGACCGCGAAGGCTCATATGGTAAAAGCAATTCTGAAAGATAAGAAGGACCAAGACCACTAAGACATTTAAAAAACATTAAAAGAACTTTCAAATCGATCCTGAAACACACGGGGAGCCAATGCAGCGACTCTAAAACCGGTGTAATGTGGTCAGGACACGAGCTGCTGAATGTTTTTCTACCTTCATCAGGCCCCTTTACTTTACTTTGGGAATCCTGAGTCTTGTCGTTTGGTTAAACTGTGCCATGGTCACCCGTAGGAGTGTGAGAATATATCGATTTCCCGATATATCGCGATATTTTGCGGGACGATATGATACCGATACTTTATATTCTGATATCGATACTTTTGATGACGGCATGCATATTAATGAGCAACGTCATGCATATTAATGACGCAGCAGTGCTCCACTGTTTCCACAGTCAATAGAATAAATAATGATCAAGAATTCAGTCAGGACAGCAGGGGGCAGCACTACAGTTTTAAGCACTTGGACCAAACACTATCACACAAATAAATTACTTTTAATGATTTTTAAAATTTTAATTTATAAAATTGTATAATTATTAAGAATATTCATTTGGGGTTGATTTATTACTTTTTAAATAGGACTGGTTTTTGTTTTGTTAATTTAACTGTAAATGAAGTCACTGACAGATCTATAGATCCATTTTCAGTGTTTAAGTCAGGGATCATTTATAAACGTGGTACAAAGCACATGAAAAGAAATGTAAATGATGAATAATATGTAGTATGTTAAAATAAAGGTTAAAAGTAGCATGTTTTTTAAATTTTTATCTTGATGTATCGTAGCTTATTTTTGTGCAATATATCGATTATCGCAGTATCGGCGTATCGTGAAATAATCGTTATCGTAAGCCATGTATCGCGTATCTTATCGAATCGTGAGCTACCCAGAGGCTCCCACGTCCCACCCCTAGTCACCCGTTGTATTCCTAAATAAATGGATGCAAACAGAGGCATTTGGCTGCGATTCCAATGGTAAAATCTGCACAAAACTCTCCATGCATGTTTCCCAGCAGAACGCGAGGGAACCCCCGGCCACTTGTAAATTCCTTTGTTCGGTTCGACACTTCAAAACATGGCACCCGGCAGTTTCGCTCGCCCCGGCGCTGCTTTTGGACGCCGCGCTTCCACCGCAGCGGCGCACGGTGTTCTTTGGCAGCCCGCATTACACCGTTGCAGCGACAAGCGAGAGCGTAACATGAGGCTCGGGCTGTTATTCTACAAGCGCTCGCACGTTCAGGCCGCGGCGCTCTGGCCTTCATCAATCACGCCGCGACAGTGAATGGCAGAATAATATTGTTGCTAGCGGTTGATTGGGAAGTCTCCCCCGCGACTTTTCAGAGATCCGCGTGAATGTCATAAGATAATAATGTGCCTATATGTGGAAGTGGGTATATTTCGAGTTTTTTTTTTCTTTCTTTCTGGATTTTCGGCGAAAAAGCGACGCGGGACACAGTGGGGCTTTAACTCGAACTCCGTGGCGCCTGGGCTCTTCCTGTGGCGCTGGACGAGGGCTCTTTTCCGTTAAGGGTCCTGCGGTTTTAGCGGAGGGGACCATGTGCCCATTCACCAGTGTTTGTTTTCTATGTCATTATAAGCCCCGCGCTCCTCGCCCCATCGAAAATAGTGGCCTTTGTCTGAGCGCGCGCCTCTCCCCCCCCCCCGCCGTCATGGAACCGTATGAAAACATTTGGCTTGATACACTTAGCTTCAGGTGCACGCAAACTAATCTGCCACTGTATTCACACTGGCTTCTTTTCATGGCGTTCTCTTTACTCAAGGCGAGACGCTGCAGGTGAATAGGAAATAAAACGATTATGTGAGACAAAGATTGAGTGGCAAAAGTGTGGAAAAGAAAAATATTATACAATTTATATTTTGCTAGGAATCAGGCTAGGAGTTAGATATTTTCAAATCTCTCCGAAAACACCTTCAAAATCGTGTTAAAGGCACACTGCGTAACATTTTGGCAATTACAAACCAGGCTCCTAATGGCCAGCCGGACACTGAAAATGCTCTTCTTGCATTGGGTGATCAAAGAAAGGATTTGGATGAGGACCTATTTACAAATTTCATTTGGCTGTTTTTTTCCAGTCATCATCTCCATGGTGACGAGCTGGAGACGCCCCACTCCCAGGAAAGTTACAGTCAGGTCACAGCAGAGACACATGTTGTTGTTTTGTGTTTTTCTTGAGCAAATTTTCACCAATAAACCAGATAGAATAAACTAGAATACACTAATAGATCTGTAATAAAATAAATGCTTGGATTTATTTAATCTACGGGTGAAATGTTGCAGTGTGGCTTTAAGTATTAGAATGGAATATCCAGTGTCTGCAGGTGCTAATAAAATAGACATTTGGTTGCACGAGATTATCAATCCAGCGTATCTTCCATACAAAACCAGCGTTTTGGGGGTCTGTAAACGAACATTTTCCAAACTAGATCTCATAACGTCTCCACGGCTCCATTGTTAACGTCACAGCACAAGCGTTGTGTCTGTTATCCTGAATCTACTGACCTTATAAGTTTTACTCCGCTCCTCAATGCTCCACCGCGGTCCATGAGCCACAGGTGACATGTAGTAAAATACAGCACCAGTGATGCCAGTAATTACTTAGTAACGGATTACATTTTTCAGTAACTAGTAATCTAACGCGTTACTATTTCCAAACAAGTAATCAGATTTAAGTTACTTTTCCAAATCACTGTGAGTTACTATTTTGTTATTTTCCTTTGGAAAAAACATACATCTCTTTTGCATCTCGGCGAGTGACGTAACATAATGTGATAAGTCACGTTTTCAGCCTAACACTGGTTGGGGAGTCTGAGTCTGTGTCAGCTTTGTTGATGTTACTGTTAAAATGAACTTCCAATAAACTGAGTGTTGGTAAAAGGGTTTGTCATTAGTGTGTTGTGACGGTGGAGATATTGTCGGCCGCGGCTGAATGTAACTAATAAAGTAACTTGTAATCTAACTTAATCACTTTAAAATCAAGTAATCCGTAAAGTAATTAAGTTACTTTTCAAAGCAGTAATCAGTAATATATTATTTTTCAAGTAATCTGTGGCAACACTGCACAGCAGAGTTAGCTCTATTCAGTGTGTGTTTTTGGACTGACAGTAAAAGTCCCGTCACTGACAGTTTTTTCTGCTTTAGTCCCGTTACGTCTGAAGAATAACTGCACCTCTTCGTCTCTTCTGTACATCGTAAATCCATGAATCCGTTAATTTTCACTGTTAAAATTCCACACAATTTTACTGCACATGTGACATCTACATCTTTTCTATTATCTGTGGTAGCATCACAGCGCCACACACAGGCCTGGTGGATGAATCGCAGCGGTCTTACACACATGACTGGCTTCATGTGGATGCACACATTTACTGAGCTGGCTCCGTGTTTATAGAGAATGTTTTTGAAACTTTACCTGTTTTGTCTTCGTGTGGATATAGCCAGAGAATTGTCGGAGGATTCTGTGCGTCAGGTCGATACCAAACATATTTGGCTCGATCTCCTGCCTGGCGCAAGGATAGTGTTGGTCGAGGTGAGGCTGCGATCATGCGCACACACAGCGGTGCCCCAGGGCTTTCTACGGTAGCCTTAGGGGAAAAAAATGAGTCGGCTGAAGGCATGTGCTACAAGCGCTGACTTTAACCAGCGCTTGCTGCATTCCCTTCGCCCAATCTCATCTTACATGTATTAAGCTTAAACACTGTCCATGTCTAGCACTAGTTAAGAGCGTGGGGCAAATGTCATGCCGTAGTCATGCCGTAGTCAACAAAACAAAAAAGTGACAAAAATGCAACCAAAAAGTGCAACAACGCAAGTAAAATATCTGTTTAGATCAGCTTTGTCGGTCTTTCAAATGCTTTCAAATGGGGCGTACACTGGCCTATAGACTGTAAACTCTCGAGTCAAAAGCTTTAGATTTGGATAATGCTGAACTGGAGAAAATGCTCTCAGTTAAAGCGGGTGGTAACACTACGATGAAAAAACTGATATTTTCACCTGCCAAGTCTTGCCTTAACATTTCAAGCTCCTGAAATAGGAACATTCCCGAAAACTATGAAGTCAATCCACCAAGGGAGAGAGAGAAGAGAGCGAGCAGAAACGCAAGACATGGAATTCTGCGTGTGTTTTATTTGGGTCGAAACGCTCCGTCTCCTCTGGCCGCCAACTCATTCGAAAAATGACTTGATTTGATTATGGAGCACGTAGGACTCGCACAGCACGGGAGATATTTTGTCTGTATTTTCAAACCCGGCAGCATCTTTTCCACCCTTAAGCTTCGCCGTTTCTCTCTTCCCCCCGCGGTGAAGTCAGAGTGTTGTTTTTGAATTACCGACGGTTGGTAAAAGCGCAGCCGTGAAAAAAGAAAGAAAGAGGAAAATAATAAGTTCTGCTGAGGATGTGAGATGCAGAGCGAATAACAGACACTAGTAATTACGCAGAGCTTGACGAATAGCAGGTAGGCGCAGGAATACTTGGGGTTTTGCAGGTGGGAAATAGGCCATAATGTGCACTACATGGAAAAAGAGTGTTCTTGCCCTAACCTCAGACAGACCGACTGCTCTCTCTGAAGGAGCTGAAGAAAAAGAGCGGGGTTTGTGTTAAGTGTTTGACTGTCCTGATGGTATATAGTGATTTTCTACCGTTTTTGCATGTTCTTGGTCAATGTTGAGTTGGACAAACAAGTGTTAGAGTTACAGCTAGTTGGGACATAAACCTGGAAGTGTTTTACAGCATTTTAAACACAACAGCAGCAGATGCAATATTATAACTCACTGCGACAGACACATGATATTCGAGTCCTATTCACGTATATTGGCCTTCCCAGATTAATTGCATTCATTTGAAAGGCGGAGATGCACCCAAAGCTCATGGCTACTTAATATGCCAAATAACAAAAAGACATAGTTCAGCTCCCAATTACAGCGGATTGACTAAATTCTGTTTTAGTTTCAGTGAGTATATTTATAAACTGCAGTGGACATTAGCACTAGCCGCATTAGCACTAGCCGTGTTATCATTAGTGAATGCATTGCGATTAGCCTATTTATTTATTATGGAATCATGGAATCAAGAAAAAAGCTAATTCATTATAACTATATGAACTATTGCTGGAATAATTCTCTTCCTCCTGAGAGAGGAGGTTTGAAGCAGCTGGACCTCTTATCTCTCCTACGCCGTCAACACTTCCCTTCAAGGCCAAGCCACGGAGCTAAACCTGATAAAGTCTGAGCTCTCTGGGTCATATTTTGCATAACACTGACTTTCAGACTGTAAATAACCGCACACACATACCCCCTCCCTAACCACGCCCCGTCGTTCTGCGTCTGCCTCAACACGTTTCTTCAGCCCCACCCCCTGGTCAATGGCCAGTCATCTTGTATTTCCCATGTCTTGATGTTTCTATATATGTGCCCTTGCCTCAACTTAACCTGATTGTAATTTCACATATCTTCTTTTGTAAGGTGCATTGAGTTGCCTTGTGTGCCTTGTGTGCCTTATGATTGTTTTACAGAGATAGTATGGCCTTACAGCATGACCCAATATGATAAATTGAGATGCTTTTAGGCTGTGATTCCCCTGTTACGCAAATATTTCTACAGTTCTGGGTCATTTACAATTACGTTTGACAGACGTCTGTCCCAAGTCCCAAGTATTTTGGAAATTAGGAATTGGGATGCTACAAATGTGTTAGAAAAGGTAGGAATGACGCTTCAGCGCAAATTCAACCTTGAAGACCTACTTTCAGGATTCATTCATCACCTCATCGCCAATAGCTCTTTGCCAATCATGCCAATCTTCGCGACAGCCAATCAACGCAGCTGCTCATTCCTGCTCCAAACACTCATCGCTCGGATCCCCTTCTTAACCTTCCTCATCCATCGCCCGGCCGTGTCCCAGCTGTGCTGCGCCCCTCCTCCGCCCCTCCTCTGCCTGGCCTCTCCTCGTCATTATCCACTGGCCGCCCCGGGTCTCATCCTCTACCATCACCAGTGTCCAGACTCCGGGGGAAGATTCTGTCTATCATTCATCATCGCCATGAATATCACATTGTTAATTCAATCTTCCGCCGCGCTCTGAGCCCCAATAAGAATTCATGTTCAATAAAACTTTCCTCACGGCACTCTGTTTCTGTGAGTCTCTTCAGGTTGAAATGAGTTTGTACCACGACTAACATATGCTGATTCCTCTTTCATTGTTTGTAATTTAAAAAAAATCAGGTATGGGCCTTTACGTAATCAGAAAGGTTTATGTAAAGCTGGATCAACTCATCAAGGCCACAGTGCTGCTACAATAAATCTTGCGGAAAAAAAGAACACAATGAGTAAACACGTAAGAAAAGGCCATTTCTCTCTATTTCCGTGTGCCATCGTTCGAAATACGGGAAAGAATTAATCATTGTGGTGCGGAGCGCTGCCTGTTGCCACAAACAAATCAGAACCTCGCCTCATGATATTATTTTTCCTTCATCAGCTCAGAAGGCTCTACTGTTTGACAGAATTAAAATCAATCCGAGGTGGCGTGCGTCCCACAGAATGACTGCGGGAGTGGCACCGTGCAGCGGACCGCAGGCGCCTCGACCTGTCTGTCCCGTCACCATTTGATGATGTCATCCGGAAGGTTCCACTCCGCACGGCAGCAGGAGCAGCAGCAGCAGGAGCAGGAGCAGCAGGAGCGGCACTGGGCCCCGGGGCAGGTGCTCCACATCAGCAGTGGGCAGTTCATAAGCACGAGCTCACGTATACCGGCACATGTACGACAGTAAACATCAACAAGCAGAGCGACGGAAGGGCACGGGCAGGCGGCGGTCAGCACGAACACACCGCACAGAAACACAGCTATATTCACTCCTCCTAGATTTAGCAACACGACATTATGACTGCTATGTTTACTCTGTAAAAGCCCGAAATGTTTCACTTCCTTTCATGAACGCATTACACTTTGTTTTTGTTTCGAAAAGCCATACGTTTTCTGCTTTACACCGACCAAGCTCATAAAATGATTGTTGATGTTCTATTCTGCAAGAAGTCCCCAGGAAAACAAGGCCTAGTTTGATAGCATAAAATGGAGGCAAAACATACATATTTTACAATAGTCTAACCCCCCCTCTTTCCTGGAGAGTCTTCTTAACTCATTGCCTGCCAGCCATTTTCAAATCAGAGAGCTCCCCACTGCCAGAGGTTTTCAGGATTTTGACAGTTTTTTCAAGACCTACAGAAAATTGAGTTCTTGGCCTATGACAACCCCAAACCTATCGAAAGAAAGATTAGACTCTCTTCTTTCATTTAAAGAAAAAGTTTGTTTGTTCTTTAGTAATCGTTCGTAAAAAAAAAAGGTGAAATCACCCAAAAAAGCTGAGAAAACAAGCTTTTTGTAATCAAGCAGAAGAGTTTGAAGTCTGTGTAAGCTCTCAGTCGTACAGGAGTTGTCCATCTTCAATGAAGGTACTTGAGTCATCTTCTGTACTCAGTAGTTGAAGTCTTCGAACGTTTCGCCTCGAAGCCTTTTGGATGAGAGGCGAAACGTAGGGCAGGGGTCGGGCAGGTTTGCTTTGATGCAGGTTTGCTTTGTCTGCCTCATTGAAAGAACAAGGACCAAACTTGTCCATTGCAGCCCAAGGTAAAGCACATTTTTATTCTAAATCCCAAAGTTGCATGCCATACAGCCCCTAAAGCCCCGTATGAAATTCAAAAGGAATTATTATGTTATTATATTATAATATCTAAAAATTGTAGGGTGCATTCTTTTCACATGGGCCTGATGTTGCCTAAACCTGTTCTTAGGGGACAGTAAATTATCAATGTAAGTAGTTAGCGCTCTCATCTCTGAGCAAGATGTAGGCTTTTTATGTGTGAGTATGTTTCCTCGTACCTGCGTAGGTTCCCTCTGGATGCTCCAGTTTCCTCCTCCTTCCACTGGAAACAACAGGGTCCCCTCTGGAGCCAGACTACACTGTAAAAGAGATCCAAAATATCAGTTGGACATTCATAGAAAAGCCCTACAGTGTATAGTACGTGACTTTTTTGTATATTGCAGTACTCAAGTATATACTGTACGTACTTACACCTTATACTCCACCACATTTGAAAGATTTATCAAATAATTCTTATACTTTTCTACAAAGGCTCCAAAGTAAAATAAATGTGACCATATGTTTGTTCATTTTAAAAGCCATTAAACGCAAACTCAAGCACAATTCTTGTTTTGTTTTTTAAGCCGCAAAGCTATTTTTCAGCACTTATTGAAACTTTGAAAATGACTCGGCTCACACCTCTCCAAAGACTGACTTATAGCTTTACCGCGCACGGGACGTCTCCAGCTCGTCGCCATGGAGATGTGGACAAAAGGCCGAATATGAGGTTTAAATAGGTTAGGTGCTCATCCAAAACCATTCTTTGATTACCCACTGCAAAAACAAAATGTTCTATGTCAATCGGTCATTCGGAGCATGCTTTGTATTGCTGGCGACAAATCTAAAATGTTACGCAGTGTGCCTTTAAGTATTTTCTATTGCATAGGGATGTAACGATTCATCGAAAATCGATTTAAAATCGATTTAATATGCGTAAAATGTGAATCGATGTAAAAAATAAAATAATCGATTTTAAAGCCACCCTCAGCTACTCCATTTTGCACAACCGAAATAGACCAGAACATAGCTCGTTGTTTCTTTTTCTCAAGACAAGCTCCACACCTCCCCCGCCTCACCCCCAACACACGCCACACCATGTAAACACATACACGTGTAGGCATAGAAGCAGCAGACGCAGCTAAAGTTAGCGGCTACGAGATTAGCGTTAGCAGCTAACGCAGAGTTTAGCATTTTGACAGAAGTTTACCAAAGATCGTAAACTGACAAACATCTGACCAACCTGCTCTGATTCTGCTGAAATCCTCATCAAATGTCCGTTTGTCAATTAATCCAATACCTACAGGGAGCTGTCATGTCTTTTTCCTCCTTATGTTTACAAAGGCTGCACCGGGAGGCTGTGAGGCGTTCGAGGGTGAAAAAACTGCACTGTAAAATTAGTTCTAAAATGGTAGTATTATGTTCAAAATGCAAAAAAAAAAAAAAAAGGTTTGGTAAAATAAATATAATCTCAAAATGTTTGCTTTGCTACACACCTTATTTATGCTGAAAACATGTAAATTTACAAGCACTCATGTCAAAATGATTATAGTTCATTTTAAACTCATTTTAAATTTTTTGTAATGTAAAGTTCTCTTACTGAGACAGTTGCAGTTTGTTACAAGGACAAAAATGCAGATGTTAAAACAAAAGAAACATGGTATGAATGAGTCATATTCTTTTCTTAAAAAAAAGGTTTAAAAAGAAAAAAATCGGGAAAAAAATCTAAATCGGGAACTTAAAATCGGAAATCGAACCGAATCGGGACTTGAGTGAATCGTTACATCCTTACTATTGCATAATACTTCCATAGTTCCACCATGACTTTAACAAATGCTGAAATAAAGCTAATAAAGCAAAATAAAGATATAGAGCCATGGAGAGGAGCAAAGTGATTCAACAGCCCATAAATACTTAAAAAACAAACAATGCTAACCAGCAATCTAATGTTAGCTTCATGCTACTTATGCTAACATTAGCAAAGAGTCCTTTCTTTTATTACATTATGTCTTCTTGTTTACTAATTAGTTTTTAACAAAAAGAGGCGTCTCCTGACGTGCATGATGCGTCTTTTATTGGGATGTTCTTCCCAGGCGTGGCCACACTGACAAAAGCAATAAACCTGTCAGTGTGGCCAGTGTGCTGCCGAGTGGTGGTTAGTGGAGAAGTGCGTCCCATGTGTGCGCTATTGTAAAGGCGCCCTCATCTCATCCCACGCCTGGGAAGAACATCCCAATAACAGACGCATTATGCACGTCGGGAGACGCCTCTGATGAAGACGGAAGTAGAATTCCCAGTCTGTCCAAACGCGTAAGGTATTTGAACAAAAGCTTCTAATCTTAAAAACTAATAAGCAAAGACTCTTGTTTTGGCCTCTACTGAACAATTTGCCGTGAAGAACATCCATATAGACCCGATTTTGGCTTGACTTTATTTGTGTGGGATATAGTCCGCCAGAAAACTAAAACAATTGTGAAAAATGTTGATTTCCATGAGAGTTTCTCTTCCCCCTTGGCCAGGCCACGCCCCCTTGTATGACACGTTGGCCTTTATGTAAAATAATACTATTATAATCTGGTTGGACTTAGTGATCGGCAGAGATATGGCTATCAAGATGTGGACCTGTTCTTAAATAATGGACGGCAGTAAGGTAGGCTTTTATTGCTGAAATATTGCTTATACCGTCCATAAAACGCACATCGCGCTCCAACTACAACCCTCCTCATCGTCCCCCTGGCAACGCAGCACTCTCTCCCAAAGTAATGTTTTCCCCCCTTTCCAAATAACATCAACTCCATATCCACCAATTACACAAGCCACATAATTGGAATAATCACAGAGCCGCGGGGATAAATCAAGAGCTCCGCAAATTAGACAAACCCTAAAGGCCTGCATTCTGGTGACAAGACGAAACCGCACGTCAATGAAAAAATCAATTAAAAGTCAATTGAGAAGCTGTAAGCGGCACTCCCAAGAAAAGAAAAGAAGAAAAAAATAAAAACACGGGGCAATAAACTCAACCACAGCCAGGACGACTCCGGGAGCGTCGGTCGACTTTGACTCGCGTGTCACTTTCAATTCGTAAGCCCTCCAAATAATCTCTTGGCGTTTTCCGTAAAGATCAGCAAATCGACTTGACGGGTAAAGAGGAAATACATTCTGCAAAGCCGGAGAGAGAGAGAGAGAGACTTGGAGGGGGAGGAAAAGGCAGTGTTTGTTTGTGAGTACAGGTAAGCGAGATATATAGGGTTTCGGCGGGCAGGATGTGGCGATGGACGCAGTGACAGCTCGGTAAATGAAGGGGGACCAAAAACAAAAACATGCCGCTGGCCTCCTGCTGGCTGGCTGCAGAAAAGAGCCACACTCTTTTACGCTAAGCAAATATTGGTGTTCATGGCATATACTGTACTTGGACGGTGTCGATGTTTTTGAGTGATTTTTCTTACCCCCCCTGTAGAATGGCCGTCAGCCACGGAAGTCTCAATGCTAGCTAGGTTTATTTGACGTGAAATGACGGACAGACAACGAATAAAGTAAGTAAAGTTCTTATTGTGCAAGGACCTCCTTCAGGGTTGGACTGGCCATCGGGAGCACCGGGGGTTTTCCCGGTGGGCCGACGTAATTTGGGCCGGTTGGGCCAGTCAGATCGAGAGATAAGCCTCGTAATACATTACACCGGCCCACAATAAGCGCCAAGAGCTATTGGGATTCCTATCATTATATACTGTAGATGCAATTACACAATTCTTCCACTAAAGGGATGTGACACATTTTATACCCTTCTGGTGGCAGGCTTTCTTGAGTTATGGTTCCCAGATAATCTCGTATAATGAGCAATGGGCCTCTCGGACATAACACTCATGCCCCTCACATCATATTTGCCAATATAAGAGGAAATAGTTCATTGTAACACCCTCCAGGACCCACAGAACCTCTATTTTTTATACATTTTAGACAAATGTTTGCAAAGAAGTGCATGTTGGGAGTTGTCAGGTGACTCGCCTTCCTGCGCAATGACGACGAAGGTGCGTGCGTGTTAATGGAAAGCTTAGTTTCCATTGAAAGGATTTACAATGTTTTGGCCTTTTTGGGACTTCTATTTTCACTACACACCTCTCTAACTCCGTGGTGAGTTTTACCATTTCATTGCCTAAATCTACAGTGTGATAATTTGGTTTCAGACTGTTTTTAATGCAGGCTAACTGATACCATAGAACTTCTTTAGCCTTGCCCTAGCCTAGCGCCACTAGACTCTTCAAATATAAGAACTGCATGAATTTAAGAAAAAATATCGCCAATAACACTCTGGATAACTAGGAAATGAGGCCCAATGTCAAAAATCCCGAAATATCCCTTTAAGAGGTTAAACCGTAAAATCGCCTTGATCCTTGACATTTTTGCCAAACGACGCGGCCGTGGGGAAGAAGGGCAGTGATGCGGGGGCATTTGTGACTGACCACTTAGCCCCGCAGCAGCGCTCTGGGCTGTGGCACTGGCTGCAGCCCCTCGCTCTTCTTCTCCTCTGGATGCGATTACACATGTTTAGGATGAAATCAATCCCGAATAAGAAAAAAAACAAAAAAAACAATCACGAGCCCCTTGTGGCTAATTCTACCTCTCCTCGTTTGGTTTTGCCGCACTTTGCAAATCGCCCAAAAGCCAATGCAACTATTCGCGATAAAACGTAGCCACAGCTTTTATCCGGTGCTGGATTTATGGCCGCGCGGCCGATTTAAAAACGCATTAAAAACATTTATTCCTTTCCTTAAGCTGTACCCGCGCGGACCGATCGCTAATCCGCGCCAGCTTTGCTTTAATTAGGGTCACGGGTTTTAATAGCTCAGCCAGCCAATATGTCAAGTCTTTTACGGCTCCGTAGCTCAGCGCTGCCCGAGATTTACGGCCCCTCGCGACGAGCCGTAATTGGGGAGGTTTGAATGTTCGATCGCTGGAGAAATGTAAGACGAAACGAATCCGAATGCTTAACTTATGTGGACCTTGTCATGTCCAAATTAGTCCCTCGCATAGTTTTATCATCGGATAAAGAGAGGCATTATCGTTAGCATGCTAGCCGCGACTGGATGTGTGGCACTCCTAAAGGTCTCGAGGAGGGTTTGTGGCGTAAATGAGCGCCGTTAGAATAGCAATTGTTTTTTTTGTTTTTTTATAACTGTCGAGCGAAAAAGTCTAATTTATTATCAATGACGCCAATAAGAAATAAGAAGAGTAAATGTATGTATGTACGTGAGTACTACCCGCCTCTGGTACTGAGTAACTGTTTGAGCGTAAAAGTCTGATTCATGTTTCAGTCGTGACATCAATTATGAGATTAACCTCTTAACCCCCACCTTTATTCCAGTTCAGCTTTACCCGAATCTACAAGCTTGACAGGAGAGCCTCTTGGCGTTTGAAAGCTAAGACCTACAAAACTGATGTAAACTTTTCGGCGCGTTTCTTTCACATTATTCTTGTTTTTAGCAATTATGATACAATGTAGTCTTTACAATTCCTTGTTTACCCACTGAACATTGTGGAAATATTTCTATATATGTTATTGTCATAATAGGCTTTAATGATTATATGAAACTGTGTTGATTGTAATCTGTGCTTTTGGGGTTGATTTGAATTAGGCGGACATTTTGTTGTCTTTACTCTGATATCCACTGGGGGGCAGTGTGTTAGAATGCGGAGTCAGATCGCACAGCAGAAGAAGCATTCCAAGGACATGATTGGTTCTTCAACAAGTAGCCGCCTACCTCCTGTGTCTATAAAAGGCCAGGATACGGAGCCTCTCCTCCTCTTGCCCCGCTCCATCCCTCGCTGGCCACTGAGCACCACCATGTAGCCTTTAGCATAACTTTTGTTTTAGATTGTAAATTCAGGGAATAAAACAATGATTTTGATTTTAAAGAACGAGTCTCCATCTTCTCTCCATATTAAAGAACACAACAACATCTTGAGAAGAACAAGAGAAGACTTGGTTGATCCCAACTTTTCTGGCATTTCTGTGACAGCGACGGTGAAAAGTGACCCTGTAAGTCGAGATTCTACGAAAGAGTTAGGAAAGGACCACACCATTCTAATTCAATGGCTTCCTCTCCATCATAGTTCGTAATAAAAAACAAATCAGGCATAGGGCCTTTAATTTATGCTTTTGTCCTCTGCTGGGTCTGAATTTGACCTGGTACAGACAAAATTTCATCCTGGTGGTTTCTAGTTTAAAGTGTCAGCTCTCTGCCAATGGCCGCTGGCTGCTCTGCTTTGCGACCACGACACTGGAGGCCGCCATTGCTGTAGTACCGCCATATAGCCGCTAGTCCCCCATTGGAATGCATTGCACTTTAGACACGTTAAAAACAACTTTAATGCCCGGTGCCTAATTGTTTGGAACTGTCTACAGCTAGATATTCCTCCTGTGATTACGCTGGGTTAGACACAATCAGAGGAACCGGCTGGTTATGGTAGGATACATTTTAGAAATCTCCTACTTAATGAGGGTCGGACTGTTAGCATTGGAGCTGCGAGAGCTACACGTCACGCAAGGGCCGAGTCTGCAGTGAAGATCCCGCCCTTATGCCCTTATTAGGAACATGCTTCATCAGAGCTGGGGAGGAGGAGTCTGTAAATCTGCCATGAATTCCCCCTCGAACGTGGTCATTATGGTAAACGGGGAGGAGTGAGTATTAATGGTCTATTAATAATATGTCTATGCTCTCTGCCAAGAAAACATTTGAAAAAATGTTGCATTGAATTGAAAACACGTACTCAGTCAAGGGAACTTTTTTTTAATCTATGCCTGTTTATTATTAATTACATTTGTTGCCTTTCTTTTGAATATAAAGTGCTTCCTGGGCTTTTGTTTTTGCCTTGTATTGTGAAGCACATGGAGTCGCTGCCTTGTATGAAATGTGCTCTACAAATACAGTGTCCTTGCCTTCCCTTTGAATCGTCTCAACTTAGCAATGTACACGGAAAAGTTTTCTACATTGTATAGGGCAAACAAACACAATGGCTGCGTTTTCCCGTCACAGTTTAAAATGACCAAATAAGTTTGAAGTGTAATCCGTACCATGACTAGAAGTTGAAGATATTTTTCACTTAAGGTGTAAGTGAGCCCTCAGCGCTCAGCCCCGAAGGAGAGCGCCACCGTCTGCACTAATCACCTCTGCACTTCCATCTTATTAAGTAAGACAATACATGGATGGCGGTGGCATGCCGGGGCCTCTTTGCCTTGGAACCTTAGCTCTCTGGGGTGAAGCCACTGGAGCCCTCAGCGACACGGGCGGTTCGTCCAGAGACTGCTGAGCGCGAGGGGGGTGAGGGGGGGTGAAGTCCTCAGCAGATTAGCCACGTCCGCTGTGCATTCCTCAGCAAATGATTAAGTATCGGTTTATTTATTGTGAATGTCACCGGCCGGGGTCACAGTTCTCTTCAGAGGTTTGGCAAACGTGCAGTCGCTGGACTGGTGGTTAGGGCTGCTCTGTAAGTGGCAAATCACTGTGATGTGTATAATAGATATATTTTGTGTTATGCCTACTTAAATAATGATTCCTTTTCAGTTGATTTTGTGGGTTTCTCATTGAAAATATAAAGGTTTTCCACATGATTTCGTGTTCTGTTGAACTGAAACATGAATCAGACCAACTTCATAGTCACGATGATGATGGCTTACGTTTCTCAAAGCGCTACACTGTAGTCATTATTCATTCACTCCACACTCGGTGGTGATAAGCCAATATTGTAGCCACAGCAGCCCATTGGGGTAGACTGATGGAAGTGAGGCTGCCAGTCTATGCCATCAGCCCATCTGACCACCACCAACGACTCACTCACTACATTCATTATTGTACATGTTTTTAGTGGCAGGGGAAACTGAATGAAACCTACGCAGACACGGGGAGAACATGCAAACTCCACACAGAAAGGCCCCGTCCTGGTGGGAATTGAACCCGGGACCTTCTTGCTGTGAAGCGCAAGCGCTAACTACTGCGTGCGCTTAATAAATCATGCACTAACAATGAATCATGATATATTCACTAATTAAGTGTGACTCATACTTTACTATAGTCATTAATGCTTTACTTCTAACGAATATAGGTCTTCATTATTATTATCATTCATTAATTTTAATACTTTGTAAATTGTTACTTCATAGACCTATTCATTAAAGGTTAAGCATTATTTACTATAGTAGTTAAGTAGTAACAATTAGTCACATTTAATTAATGAATAGTTCATGGTTGAGTGTTAGTTAATGATTCATTAAGGCAAAATACAGTGTATTATTATTCATAATAACTAATATCAAACTGTTACTCAGTTACTCACACTATACTCAAGTAAAATGATCTCCAAGTACTTTTTTAGTACTTTTTTACTTGAGTAAATATTTGAGTGACTCTCCCCTCCTCTGATCAGATGTAGCATTTGGAGCGTTTTATTAGTCTGGTGCATCTTACCTCACACCGTGTGTTAACTTTTCAACTGACTGAGGCTGCAGTCTGTGTTAAACAATTTTTGGTGTAATATATATTTATTCCCAACTCCTTTTTTACAGCTTGTTTCTGTATTGGCGGCAGTGCCAGACATATTTTGATTAAATGGTCCCTTCTGGCTCGTAGCTTAGAAAGAGGGATTGGGTTTCAGCTAAAATTAGCCATCAGACTCAATTTATTACCTCAATTGAGAGGCTCCGAAAGTGCCCGTAACAGCGCCCCGCAAACAGCGACTAACCTTGGCCAAGCCATATAATGTTGCATTTTAATTCTACTGCAGGACCGGCCAGTGGGGCCAAGTCCATTATGAGTTACACCTTTTTTTTCTCCAAGCCACAGCCGAGGAGTGAGTTTGACTCCTCAACGGGAACAGGAGTGTTGAACAAACACTAAAATCCAAGATAATTTTATAGAGGTAAGAAAGGGCTTTCCCCTGTCACATGCAGGACTTCTCAGAACTCTTTCTGGGGAGGTGTGAGCAAAGTCGGGACGCAGCACACACATGCATTTAAACTGCTATCAGGCGTCGCAAGCAGGAAAAACGACACACATTCATCACTGAACAGGGAAAATAAAGATCTTGTTTAGCTAATGAGTCAACTGCAGTGGCTATATAGGTTTTTATGCATTTTAGGGTGACCCTTTGGACATACATTTAGAGGAACACAAGACGGGCTAGTCCTAGAACTTGAAGGAGGAGACATACAGTCCCGATCAAAAACATGGCACATTTTACATGGTTGGATTTTAACAAGGTTCCAAGTAGAACTTCAATATGCAACAAGAAGAAATGGGAGTGAGACAAAAAACATTGAGGAAACCTTTAATTGAAAACAACAATTAAAGTGAAATGGACTGTTTTACAGATGATCATAAGTTTAGGATCACATGCCTTTAAAGGGCCAAATCTGTGCAAAAATGTGGATTCAGTACCATTTTCTGTGAGGTAGATGTTTTCTACGCATCACAGTGCTGCCCTACAAAGGAAAAATGCAGTAACTGCATAGTTTGTCAAAATTGAGTTAAGAGCAGATTTGAACTTCTTCTCATCTGTACTATCTTGTACCAAAGTGGTTTGTTTCAAAACTATTCAGTTTTAGAGAAAATCCATAATTTAATTTGCAGTAACTACAAAATTGACACAAAAACCAAGGGGAATGTAGTTACTGCGCATTCCATTAAGGTTGCCGTGGCAACCAGGACTCCTCTCCAGCAAACCCGTCTTGGCTTCATCAGCTTTCCTGCGTGTATTTCAAAAGCTCAAAAAAGCGATTATGGCACTGTTACAGGACCAGATGATGCTCGAAATGGCCACAAAACTGAACTATCCATGGAAAGAAAGGTTTAATCAAAGTAAAAACTTACATCATGGTTCATTGAATATTTTTATATATTTAGTTTTTATTAGTTTTGTAGAAAGTTTTACATTTAAGTTCAAATTAGATTTGTTTGTTGAATAAAATTGATTCAAGTCAAAATTGTTTGGGTTCTTATAAAAAATTAAGTACTTAATATATACATACACTTAATACAGTATATGGATTCCCCTTACCATAAGAAAGTAATGCTTTACATGAACTACTTTTACATCTCAAATTATGATTGATACTGACACAGATGATAATTTACTAACATAAATAAAATACCAGAAAGCAAAAAAACAGCTTTTAACACAACAAACACGCACATACTGCACATTTCCTTTGTATAACCATATGTGGAATGTAGGCTTGTACAAAGGAAAAGTGCAGTATGTGCATTTTAGGGACTAGAGTAAGCTACAAAATAAAACAGAAATAAATGATAAAGATCAAACCATTTTGACAGGGCATCAAAAAAACTAAAAAGTCATTTTTCTCAGTTTCACCCAGAGTGCAGTTACTGCTTTTTTCCTTTGTAGGGCAGAGTGGAGGGGCACCATAATGATCTGCTCACAATGCCCGCAGGACAAAGGACTTTTTTCCAGGAGAACAACATCAGTCTTTTAGACCTGCATGTTCCCCTGATCTGGCTCTAACTGAGAACCTTTGGGGATTGATGGCAAGGGAAGTTTACAAAGTAGATGCCCCATTGTATAAAGTTATTGACAGTAGATGCCCTTCGTGAGGCTTCACCACTTGGAGAAACGTTGCCACTCACCTCCTGGAAACGCTGGCGTCAAGCAATTTTTTGAAGTGATCAACAATAACAGTGGAGCCATTCATTACTGAGTTCATGTTTGGAACTGGAGTTTATTATTTTATTTGTTTTAGGTGTGGTTCTAAACTTTTGATCAGCTGCAAAACAGCCTATTTAGTTTAATTGTTGTTTGTTTTCTACTTGTTGCGTATTGAAGTTCTATCTTGCAAAACGTTTGCCATTTTTCAACTGGTCTTAAACTTTTGATCAGGACTGTAACTGTTCACTTTATGAATGTTCAACATAAAAGTCTTCAAATGCAGTAGGTCGTCTAAGGAGGGATACAAATTGTAAAGCTTTGAAGTCTACTCTGCTAACTTATCTGATTAGTAAAACAGAAAAACGATCCTTTCATTTCACTCTCTGACATACACTCTCAGGCATAGCTCTCCACAACTTATCACTCCTACCCCGTCTCTCGTAAAAAAAATAAAAAATAAATTCAGAACTAATCATTTTCTCGTGCCCGGTCCTGGCACTTGGAAATCCATTTTACCTGTGTCTCAAACCGCAACAGCGTCTCAGGACCACTCCTTGCATTTTATAAGCCGAGGCTGCGTGCCAACTAAGCTATATTTTGTCTGTCGTCTGGGGCCTGTAAAACGAAGCCGTACCCGCCTAGTACCTTTTCCTTTTTTTTGTGTGGCTTGGCTTATTTTTTCGACACAGGTTTAAAGAGGGGGGGCACCTGCGAGATGGTTCCAGATTGACGCATGGCACTTTTCTGTTGATGACTGTCGTATTTTCCACGTTTGGTCGAAGCGGTGATGAACCATAGCACTTGGGGATTATTTGGAAAATGTAGCATAAAGTGTGGAGTTTTGCCCGTAGAGGTAATGAGGCAGCTATGAGCACTGTTTGCAGAAGGTGCTGATTTTATAGAATCCTCTCACATGGGTTTCTGTTCTATCCCTTTTCCCTCTCCCATCTTTTGGACTTTACATGTATTGCACTTATAGCAAAACCAGTAAAAAATAGTATACCGTAAATAAAGTAGAGACACATCCAAGATTGGACCTGATCCAGAAAAACATACTGCACTGGAAAGATTGCCGAGCCAATTGCACGCCAAGATGGATGAATGCAGTTGGATCTCTATATTTGAGCAAATAGCTTTATTCATTTGGCCTTGGTTCAAAGCGACAATGGTGAAAGGAGATATATTGTATGCAGGTCACTCTTCGACCACAGAAGCAGACAATCCTCCAGACAGCCCAGTGCATATACTGAAAGATTAAAGGCGTATTCCCTTCTCTGACCTGACAGTGATGGAGCAACCGGTGTTGTGTTGACCCACTGGATCTCAGTGCAAGGAAAGAAAAGCAAAAGCACTCAGATATAGGCAAACACACGGGAAGCTCCACGCACAGGTCCCACATGGTCAGTGAAGTAAATCTGTTGCCGTGTTGCAGTGAGCCAGGAGAGCGAGACATATCTTTAACAGACATCATATCATGGCTCTTCAGTGATCATACACAAATTCAATCTATAGCTTGGCTAATGTTTCTACATCTCTATTTGCTCTAGACCCCTCCAGACCCAATTCCAGCCTCAAAACTATTCTTAGCTCATGCTGCGGCAGCAACAGTAATATTTTTAAAGATTATTATAGTATTGCTAACCCTTTTTCCCCTTAGGCTCTCTTCCAGAGTTTCTTTAGCTCCCTCCTCTCCCTCCAGCCTCTCTCCTTCTCCTACCTTTCTCTTGACAGAGATCTTTGGTTGTAAAATAATAGAGTATCAGCCAGCAATAATTTGCAATCCAAACAGAGTTGACGCTGGCTGACGTTTATTGAAACCCCATCCCCTTTTGGGCCGTTGGCCCCTCCCCTCCTGCCTCAGATGCTTTGTGTGTTTGCACAGACAGACCGGTCCTCGACAGCGATTTTAATAATGAGACGGGCAGTCGGCCTTGGCTTTGGTGGATCGGGAAGACCATGAGGGATAGAGGGACACTGCTTGCATTAGCGCTTCCCAAATAACAGGGTGTAGCAGTGGGGACACTGATAGAAGCACGAGCTTCCAAGGAAGGTATAAAAGATACGTCCAAGATGAGACTATTTTCATCCAACAAACTGCAACACATTGGGTGTAACAAAGCCATAACTGAACCTACAAAGTTTGACACAAAAACAACTTGAAGCCAACCAATGCATCTGGACCTGCTGACACAGACATCCTCTTTACCGCGAGTCACACGATTATGTTACATTTACAAGGCCAAGGCGGGGGAAGAATCTCTTACTCAGATCATCATGTCCACACACTCAGCCGAAGTGTCCTGCCCGAGGACATGAAGGCAGTATGGACCGAGAGATGAAAGCTCGCTGTAAACGTCTTGCTTTATCTTCTCTATAATGTTGCTATAAATCCAGCGCAGTATCAGACATCAGTTTTCGACGAAGAGACAGGTGGTTCTTACTGAAACCAAACACTAAAATCGTCCCCGGCGTCCTGAGCCCCGCTTACTGGAACTCCCGCGGATTCCTCTGGTCAGCGGTCAACTTAGACAAACTAATCATCACTTTCTACGGACTGAGGTCTGACCACACGGCTGTCCGGCACAAGGCCTCGCAGACTCTGCTCCAGCTCATTTTCCACCGTCGTCACCATCGCTAACACTAGCTCAGCCAAAACAGGGGAGAAAAAAAAGGTCTTATAACATTAAACACAGCAGCCGTAGTAAAGCTTATGCAATTAGCTCGATTTTAGTCATTACAGGGCCGTGCAATTTGTCCGAGTTATTTCGTTATAATAAGTGTAGTTTTAATTAAATACATGTTGGCGCGTGATGCGAGGCGTGTACCGCAGACAGGGGGGAAATCCATACATCTAAGCAGACACAAAGTGGTATAGAGGTGGGCTTGTGTTTCCTCTGAGTGGGTTTCAGTGGCCAAAAACAATCTGGAGGTGCACGCGGCTGAATGTTTTCATTGTGTTCCGTGTGCTGAGTTGGGCGCGGGACAGGGTTTCTCCTGCTCCTGAGTGGGTGAGTCCTCTTACTATAACGCTTGATACTGAAATGTGTGGCCAAACTGTCTTCGTCTTGCCTTCGAGCCGGAGGCGAAGATACAGCCATTGAAAGATCAGCACCGATGCATAACTGTAACCATATTGTTATTGTTCTTCACATTTTCAAACTCCAGACTGCTTAAAACTGAAAGGCTCGTTGGATTGAAGTGTCCCAGGTGACGGTCATCTGTGTAGTGAAGAAAACAGGTTCGCAAGAAGGATGTTTACAGAAAGTAGCTGTCTCACACTGAAGAAAAAATCAAGCGTGGAGTGCTGCCATTTTCCGCAGTTATAAACGAACTGAAGTGTCCAGAAGCACAAGGAGTTCAGTGCACAGAGAAAAGTGGAAACCCGACCTCTTGTTGAACAAGACTCAAAAGCTGGAACATTTAGACTTGTGGTTCTCAACTGGTATGGCATCTTGACCCACCATTATTCTGCGTTTAATAAGCATTAAATAAGCCACGTAAGATGGAATTATGACAAACCCATAACAGTAATTTTAAAAGTCAAGTTCCATATCTTTTCTGTACATACATTTAAAAATAAATGGTGTCTGGGCCCGGAATTATCTAAAGACAGTCTTCAGATCAGATGACCTTATGAATATGCATACAATAAAGACTTTATATCCAAGCAGCATTCCTACAAATCAACTTTTGAAAGTACACGTACCATAGTTTGAGAACCACTGCTCTAGGGCAGTATTCTCAAACTATGGTCGATGTACTTTCAAAAGTGGGGGTTGCAGTGCCTTAAAGGGATATTTCAGGATTTTTGACATTGGGCCTCATTTCCTAGTTATCCAGAGTGTTGTTGATGTCTGGAGATATTCTTTTCTTAAATTCATGCAGTTCTTATATTTGAAGAGTCTAGTGGCACTAGGCTAGGGCAAGGCTAAAGCATTTCTATGGTAAAGTCTAGCCTGCATTAAAAAACAGTCTGACCCACTCCACAGTGCACCTGAGATAAATCACTTATAACACCAGACTAACCATATAAATGTCTGTGTTTTGAAATATAACTGACCTTGTATCACATGAATTACCGCATTTTGAGGGACTATTTTCTCGCAGATCACTCCGCCGCTGCGTTAGCTTACAGCCACGAAGCTGATGCTGCTCAAATATAAGTTATTTTAAATGCAAAATGGTTAAAATTATTCTATCGACACAGACATTTATATGGTTAGTCTGGCGTTATAAGTGATTTGCCTCAGGTGCACTGTGGAGTGGGTCAGACTGTTTGTAATGCAGGCTAACTGATACCATAGAAATGCTTTAGCCTAGCATTAGCCCAGCGCCACTAGACTCTTCAAATATAAGAACTGCATGAATTTAAGAAAAAAATATCTCCAAACATCAACAACACCCTGGATAACTAGGCCCTATGTCAAAAATCCTGAAATATCCCTTTAAGTGGGGGTCTCCAGATCATTTCGAGATGAAATCAAAAGAAAAATGCTACTGTTTTTAGTATATTTTTCAGCGTAAAACAGCATGTGATTTGTGAAATCCATTCAAATATTTAACACAAACTGTTTAAATACATAATAACTTGATTCTGAAATGTTCTGCCCTAAAGTAGCAATAACTTTATACAATGGGGGTCTTGAGTGGTTTATGTGTCATTTTTTTGGGGTCCCAGCCAAAAAAAGCGAGGACAAATTTCATAGTACAATCTTATGATGATAAATAAAGTACTTGAAAAAAGATCCCACTCTCACCCATTCCTTTCTCACTTTTGTCAATAAAACCAAGTCATGGCGTAAAGGTTTTTGAGTCAAATCTGCTCCATTTAGTCGTACAAACACCGCATGCTTCCACCGAACACAAAAGTGTGCATAATAATTAGGCTTCATAAATCCTGCTGACCCTACTCTCTCTCCGAGCGTAAAGCAGACGCCCCCAAGCTCCACTGAACTCAAACTTTTAAGCTGGAGGGTAGCTGCGGTCTTTTGGTCTTACATGCGTTACATGAGATAGGCGCACAAGAACCTGTGCAGTTGTTGGACGTAACATAAAACCCTCGTGTACAGGCTGTGACCTCTCCATATCCTTCCTCTACCCACTGACAGTCTCCCTGACAGGGAAATGAGCGGGGACGTTTCAATAACGTGCTGAAATGAGAAGATTCAGTGAGCAGCAGCGCGATAGCAGGATCCTAAGATCGACCTCCGGATGATTTAGCAGAATGATTTTGTGCAAATGTTGTTACAGCAGCGTATTCAAATTTCCTGGTGCAGAGTGTATTCATGCACATTTTGTCATCCTTTGTGTAAGGCTGGGTTTGAGGATAGTGAAAGGAAGAGTTTGAAGGAACACCCTTGAAAAGACTGCGAAGAATGAATTCCAACGGGGAAAATAACGATATTGCTCGGCTGCTTTTTGTCCGTAAGTCCTTCAGAAATACAACATTTAATCCAAAACACATTTGGCTGCAGGTTTTTTTAATACATTTATAGTTCGGAAGTTGCCTATTGCATCCAATTTGCTTTTGAATATTGAAATGTTCCCTCATTCCGGTGTTTGATTCAGTGTTTGCAGGGAAATAGGCACAGACTTTTGTGTTGGAAATATAGTATTTGGGCATTAACCCCTTAAAGGGATATTTCAGGATTTTTGATATAGGGCCTCATTTCCTAGTTATCCAGAGTGTTGTTGATGTCTGGAGATATTTTTTTCTTAAATTCATGCAGTTCTTATATTTGAAGAGTCTAGTGGCGCTAGGCTAGGGCAAGGCTAAAGCATTTCTATGGCATCAGTTAGCCTGCATTAAAAACACTTATAATATATCACTTATAATGTCAGACTAACCATATAAATGTCTGTGTTAATAGAATCATTTTTGAAATATAACTGACCTTGTATCACATGAATTACCGCATTTTGAGGGACTATTTTCTCGCAGATCACTCCGCCGCTGCGTTAGCTTACAAGCACGAAGCTGATGCTGCTCAAATATAAGTTATTTTAAATGCAAAATGGTTAAAATTATTCTATTAACAGACATTTATATGGTTAGTCTGGTGTTATAAGTGATTTACCTCAGGTGCACTGTGGAGTGGGTCAGACTGTTTTTAATGCAGGCTAACTGATACCATAGAAATGCTTTAGCCTTGCCCTAGCCTAGCGTTCAAGGGAACGACTGCCTTTGCTCATGCAAATCTGACCCCGACCGAAACAATTGCTAATGCTAATTAGTGAAGCGGTAAACAGTTCTCAACTCAAACAACTCATTTAAAGCTTCACTTCAGATCACTGCCCTATGTGGCGTCCATGTGTTGTTAAGGTGATATGCACTTGAGTTCTCTTCATTGTTTTAAAGGTGCATTATGGAACTTTTTGTGTGAAAAAAACAAACTTCATATTTGTGCGTAACTTTTTGTGACCTTTTTGTGGCTGTTATTAGTGGTTGGCAAGGCACCTTTACTTTTCGATCAATCACAGTGACCTCTACAACGCTCCGGGATCAATTGTATTGTAGGTTTTCTGGTGAAAGGGTCCGATAAGCAGTGAAAACCTCCCAGAAACTCGAAAAACAATTGATCCTGGAGCATCATAGAGGCCACTGTGATGGAAATTAAAGGCGCCATGCGGACCACTGGGTCACTGAAAGATCGAATACGCGCAAATAATATATATATATATTTTTAAAGTTGCATAATGCACCTTTAAGCTATAAAACGTGAAACTGTAAGGTGCATAAAACCTTTGAGTTAATCACAGACTTCATCATTTTTTCCTTTGCAGTAAAGCCAATCAAATCGAACAAGACTGAGAGATATTACAGCTCCAAAGTTGCGGGAGGTGGTGGGCAAGAATCGGGAGAGCGAGAGATGGATGAACCCAATTATCCTCCTGTTTTCCTTCACAGCGCTAAACCACAGTCAAAGCAGAGCCAAGGCTAAAAGCGAAAGAAAATAATAGAAATGTGTGGAATGATGGAAGGAGATAATTAAAAGGGCCTGCGTCTCTGCGCCCTGTCGATGGCTCCGTAATTAACCCATTACACTTTTTTCCCCGTGTAATGATTACAATAAGTGTGAGGCTGACGGGGAGTTCTGGCGGCGCACCGTTTACATGCACACTCCATTTGGTGCACTCAGACATGTCACAGCCATCATTAATCATGCTGTGTTTTTAACTGTGCGGCGCTATAGGCCTTGTTAGCGCGGCGTCGTAAAAAATGAGCTGCGTTTTTTTTCTCTCTTTTTTTTTTGCAATATTGTAAGGACATGAGGAGAGATGGAACGGGGTTTGTGGGGAGTCAGCGTTTTAGGCTGAGATAAATTATGAAAAAGTACTAAAGCAGCCCGAGCCAGTTTGCTGTACAAATATGAGAAAAACTGTCAATATTTTTCAGCGATGAATAATAGATAGAGCCATGTTTAAAATGATGGTTTGATTTTGTTGATATACTAGTTACACTGATTTTTCCAGAGGAGATGATGTTTAGATGGCTGCGGTGCGGGTTAGCAAGGAAAAAAGGATGGGAACCACTGTTTTAGACAATCATGTTGGCCTTTTCCATGAACTTCTACAGTAAAAACATTTGAGAAATGTCATATTTTTCCAATAAATTTAGATTTAAAGGTGCATTATGCAACTTTTTAAATGAAAAAAAAAGTTGAAAAACACAAAAGGCATTTGTGTGTGTTTGACATTGTAGTAATCCAACGGCTGTATGAGTGGTCAGCATGGCGTCTTTACTTTCCATCACAGTGGTCTCTACGACGCACCAGGATCAATTGTTTTGTAGGTTTTCTGGTGTTTGAAAACCTTCCAAACAATTGATTCTGGAGTGTAACAAATATCAACCTTTTTCGCTTAAAAAGTTGCATAATGCACCTTTAAAGCAGTACTAAGTAACTCTTGCCCCTAGAGGCCATAAGGTGTCGTAGCAAGTTACTTATTAAATGTCTTGGAGAGTAAATACTACGCTGACAGAAAAGACAAAGGGAGAGAGGGGTGTTGTACATCAGTCATACAATGGAAATATTTTTTTTTACTCAAACTTGGCTGTAAATACTGTTTAAAGTGGTGCTAGCCCACAGTTAGCTTTGCCCGTTAGCTTCTTCTTCGGGATTCCATTAGTGTGTATTGGCTCCGCCCCGGTGGCAGTCAAGTTGCAAGCATGGTTTTCTGGCCAGAGACACCAGGGGGAGATGAAAGACCCTCCAATCATCCCATTAACACTTGTATTACCCCAGAGAGACTACGGAAAGGATTTATTAAGGTAAACAAGTTACTTAGTACTGCTTTAATAACAGCTTGAATCCAATTGAATGTTTTTTAATGACATTACAGGCCTTGACTTTGGCACAATTTATTGGATGACTTAACGCTTGTTAATGCTCCTCAAACATTTGCGGCTTGCATCTTCCTCAAAGGAAATGACTATATTTGTTGGGGGGACTCCGTGCGTCACGTGGATACCAAACATTTACAAATTTGTGAATGGATAGGCGTGGGAAACATCGAGTGTGGCGATGTTCTACTGTAGTGACAAAAGTCAACTTGACAAAATTCTAAAAATTGATCACTGCATGAATAAAAAACGTTTTCACCAGCCTCACCCCAAAAAATTAAAAAAAACTCTAAATATTCATCCATATTTTACTGTAAAACCAGACACTTGTTTAAACATATCAGAAATGGCCTCTCCTTTTTTCTCGTGCATTTAGCTTCTGTCTCTAATCACCAAGTTTTCTTTCTGAATGGTGACACAACTCCTTCACTCACAGCAACAGAAGGGTGACTGCGCTTCAGAATCGGGTTTGCGTTAAAGTAAATGAAACACATGGCAGCGGAGCGGCATTCTCCCATGGCCATAGCTTTCATGTGCGAGCCAACCGCTCTTTACGCTGGGAACATTTTGAGCTGCTGCACAAGCTCAGTGTTTATGTGTGATAACATGGGCTTTTGATCATTCGCAGAGCCGCTACATCCATGGCTGAAACCTTTAGAGAGGTTACTGTTACAGGCAAAATTGGCTGAACTTTAGTAAAAAAAAAATAATAATAATAATAATGAAAAACTACTGCAGGGTTTTACAATTGCATTATTAAAATGTGGATATTTTGACGGCTAATACAATCTGTAGTCATGGGAAAACGGAACAGTTGAATTTGTGTTTCGTTGTAGCATCAAAAAGTGGCAACAACAATTTTAAAGAGAGAAAAAGGAGACAGTTTGACTAGTGGGCAGTACTTGTTTTATGAAAATGAACTCGGGGAGGACTTGAAATGTTGTAGCTCACTGAATAACTTTAAACAAATGTACAAAGACAAGGTATTTAGTAACTATGCTAAAGGAAATGAAGAAGTGCAAATCTATACTACAAAAAAACTATTCTTTGGCTCTGAATGATATTTGTATTTGTTTTGTATTTTGTATATATATATATGTTTCTTCTCTCTCCTTTGTTAGATCTGCTTCATTCTCTTTTGTGTACATTTTCTGTTTGTTTTCTTTTTGTACGCGCAACTTGTGTTCTACGATGTATGCATTTAATTGAATTTTACAACTGTCTGTAACAAAGCAATTGTTAAGAAAAAGAATATGAGAAAGGGGTAAGCATTAACAAGTTTTATACTTCAGCTTACTCCTTTTGAGCTTTTCTGTGTGCCTTGCTTTATCATTGCATACAGCGCAAATTGTATGCAACACAGAAAAAAAGAAAAAAAAAACTCCACTTCAAGTTAGGTTACTGCAGTATAGCTATAACCTCAATTTCGATTCGATAAAGGTTATTCCTGCAGCCCTAGTTGCTACAAATGTACCGGACCTGTTTGAATTGAGCATTCTCTCCCCAAATGAATGGTGAAGCCATTGCTTGCTTGCTAACTGTCCGCATACGTTGGATTATTTTTATTTCTACGATTATTAGTGCTAGTGTAAAATGATAAAATATCTTTGTAGACGGCGACCATTCAAACTCCCGACTTCCGATTCTCCCTCGTCTGAGTCTGCCCGAGTTTGGGTGACAGGTCGTCCCGCAGCTGCCCAGTCCAGGCCAGGTTATTGAGGGAGACAAGTGCCCCGGGACAAGAGTCAAATGAGATCGGCCTGATCAAACCCCGCCTTGAGTGCTGCTGTCGCCATTACCCCGACAGCCGTGATTAATGCCCGCGGAGCAGCGACCTCAACCCCTGCGCCGTCGCCATGACCCGCCCTCAGCATTCTCAACAGCGATAGAGCTAAATGCTAACAGTGGCTTCATGGATTGATGGTTTTATTGGCGAATGAAGTTGAGCACACAGTGTTCCCATTTTGTTTCTATTGTAGTCCAACTTTTCTCTGCTTTGATTTTATTCAGACGTTATTTAATCTGATTAGAGGCTCTGTCAAACTGTTATTGGAAGTTCAGTGGATTTTAGTCGACATAAACACTTGTTGGTCAACGTTTTAGTCTCATTAACTGACTTTATTTAGTTTTAATTTGAGTCAGCAAAAAATGTGACTTTGTCTAAAAATATGACCCAAAAAAAATGGAACTATTGTCTGGGACATACTCAAACTTCGTATCCCCCACACTCACCGCCAATGCCATTTCAGATCTAAATGACGGGTCCGTATGGAATATAACAGTTAATGCAATATTCTCATTAGTAATTACCAAATTATTTTAAGTGTTTCCTCTCCCGGAGAGCCGTGCCTCCTTCATGTGTGAGCATGTTCCTTGACTGAGGCCTGATTCTTCCAATGGCGTGCGTTCCCCTAAACTCCAGTGTTTATTTTGCCCCGTGTCGGCTCACTCGGGAAAATATTTTCCTCCTCGACCTCCAAAATGATATCTGCGTTGCCATGGCCGGTGGGCAGGCCTTACGGGGTAAACATCAACAGTGTGATCTTCCTGGAGAGAGCGGGGCCGTGTGGAGTGATGGCCCGGCGGAGGGTAAACACTGACCCTTCCTCATGCCGACCCCAGGGAACCAGGTGACTGTTGGTGAGGCTAAGTGAGGGTGAAGCACGTCAGCCCCAGTTCCTCTCAAACACAACCTGCTTCAGTCAGGGGCTGTGCTCCTGAACTTCATTAAGCTGTCACTGACGGGGCTCAAGGTCCTATTATACACAAATATTTATCCAAACTCACGTATTACTCACTCATTGATTGTGGTTTCATGAATGAGAATCAAAACGGTTGTGGTCTCTATAAGCAAATTGCCATGGCTGCACATGGAGGAATGCCTCCATGTGCTCTTCTGAGGTATAAACCTGCTGACTCTATTTAGACCTCTAAAAATAGGTTCAAGTGCCTAAAAGTCTTGTATTAGTCTAGTACAGAGTTCTCCAACCTGAGCTACTTTCACATAACAAAACCATCAGCGAGCTACTTATGCTTCGAAGACACTCGTGTAAATCGGGAGTTGTCCACCCTGGAGCGTGAGTAGCCAAGATAGTTCAACAAAATGAAACAATTTAGTCGTTATACTTTATGTCATTTAGTTAATTGTTAGAGAATACATCTACAATTGAAACTTATCAAGTGCGTGAAGAAATGTAGAAAGGCCTTGGAGATCCTTGGTCTAGAAGGTCACATTACTTGTAAGATCTGGCATATGCTTAAAGAGAGCGCTATGTTCTGAATATACTGTATAAGGCTGGGCAAAATGCCAAGACAAATGATTATAGGTTTTCACTCATATTGATCAATCTCCATTTTCAATTAGTTTTACTGTTTCGATTCATGAACATAGACAAGAGAGACCTTTAAAATAAACCTCAGCTTTGACATTTTTAACACTCCAATTGGCAGTAACACCTAACAGTTACAAACTGAAAATAGTTTAGACTGCAATTACAATTCAAATTGAATTAGTTGCCAGCTCAATCTGAATATCGATTTTTACAACATCATTTGCAAATCTACTTCCACTTTCAAAAATCAGATGTTTGCCCAATAACCTAAAGCTCAGTGGTTCATTGAGGCTTGTACTGTAACTCCAAAAGAGCCTCATATCTGGTTTGTGTGCACTTATGAAATCCTCTTGCAAAAGGAATTTTCTATGGCAATATGGCCAAGAAAAGCGGGCGACATGGGGCGTAAGCCTGGACACCTCTGGGCTGGCCTCTATAGCAGGACATATACTGTAAACACAGGCGCAGACACTCGCACAATATGGTATCCCAACGGCAGAGCCAGCATGGCGCGCTGCCCAGTCTGGCCTTCAACAGGATCTTTATACAACTGACTGTTTGGGCATTGGACACCAAGATCAACAGTCTTTTTTTATTTATTTATTGACCTTTATTTAACCAAGATCAACAGTCTTGCGCAACACGACAGAAAACAGTATAGCGTAAATCAGGAGCCAGCCACCTTGGAGGAAGCGATATCAAAATGCCAAGCGTGTAATAAAAGTTGGTCTGGTTGGTCCAGTTTCCAGGCATGATATTGGCAGCATGGACTGGACCTATCCATGTTTAAAACGTGTTTCAATCAGCTTTCATTTAAGGCCTTGTCTTACCTTCTTCAATGTCAAAACCTCACCAACTAACCACTAAGTGAATCTATGAAACATTTTTCTTTAGAGTTGCAAAGACCTTAAAGAAGCCATGTGATGCTGTATCGTGTGTAAGCATTAATGTATGGATGTATGGATACTTAATAAATATTACACAGACCACAGCAGATTAGCTACAGCTTTCTCCCATAATGTCTAGCGAGATGTAGTTTTTCCAGGAAATACTTACAAGAGCGCAGCTTTCTCATGCTTATCTATCACAAATATTGACATGTTTGGTATTCTTGTGTAGCAAGTAAAGGCTAGTTCATTAACTTTCAAACAGCGGCGACAATAATAGACAGAGATACAGGCGCAGACAGTACAAAACTTTAGGGTTCGTTTTCTCAGGATGGCCCCTCCTGGAACCACCTTAACGTGGTGGAGGGGTTTTTTCTGCCCAAATCACATAGCACCAGCCCCTATGTCTCCTCCTGCAGGTGGTGGGTCCACAGAAGGACGGCCTCATGGTTCTAATCGGGCCTGTTGGTCTCTCATAAGGGGCTTCTGAACCGCTCTTTGTCTGACCCGTCACCTACGACCTGTTTGCCATGGGAGACCCTACCAGGGGCACGAAGCCCCCGACAACAGAGCCCCAGGATCATTCGGGCGCTCAAACCCGTCCACCACGTTAAGGTGGCGGTTCCAGGAGGGGGCATAATGCACCTTTAACCTCTTAACCCCTGCTTTAGTGGAGCACATTTTCTCCAGTTCGACTTTACCCGAATCTAAAAGCTTCTTGAAAAAAGCATCAAAAAGTTACAAAAGCGCAACAAAACGGTTACCAGAAAGTGATGATAAAGCAAATAAAAAAGACAAACAAAGGTGATGAAAAAGTGATGAAAAATGCGACATCACAACAAAACAGATGACAAAAAGTGATCCAAAAGCCCCCCAAAATGCAACAAAAACGCAACAAAAACATGACAAAAAAACACCGAAAGTATACGAGGACAACGCGTGGAGAAAAGATTACTTAGATTAGTTTTGTAGACCTTAGCTTTCAAATGACATGTGATACTGGCCTATAGGCTGTAAACTCTTGTCGAGAAGCTTTTAGCTTTGCGTAAAACTGAACTGGAGAAAATATACTCGGGGTTAAGAATATATTGAATGTTGATTCTGTGGGATTTTTTAATTATCTAATTTATAGCCAGATTTATTGAACTGAAGCCCACAAAAACAAGACAAAAAATATAGTTACAGAATGTCCACTAATAAGGAGTTTATTAAAACATTCTAAATTATCCCCCCAGCGTCTCGCCTTAAATACCAAACAATATGGGAAGGGGAAAAAAACACAGTTACAGTCACAGTTAAGCACAGTCAATCCTAATCACCCAGAACAAGTCAGACATGTAAAGAACCTATACTTTTTTGGAATCATTACCAGGACCTAAGTACAAATGTCTCAGACGTGATTGCAAAATGAGAGCGCCGTGGGTTTTCCTCTGATGCTCTGCCAACGTCAGCTCTCCCATCTCTTTCCGAAACGTCAGGGTTCATGAAGGGGGCAGGGGAAGCACCAAACACCACCAGACACCAGTGTAGCCACAACCAATGACATGAACTCGATTCACAATGGTGGAGTAGTTTCCTCTTAAACCTCTTAACCGAGCACATTTTCTCCAGTTCGGCATTACCCAAATGTAAAAGCTTCTTGACCTGAGGGTTTACAGCCTATAGGTCAGTGTGACGCCTCATTTGAAGGTTTAGGCCTACAATACTCATCGGAGCTTCTTTCCTGCTATTGTTGTTTTGATCATGTTTTCACTGCTTTTTTGTAGCATTTTGGCCGCATTCTGTTTTTGCGTGTAATGCAACTGCGATGAACCCACGAAAACGTGACAAAAACGCAACACAAACGTGACAAAAACGCAACCAAAACAGTGACGAAAACATGACGAAAAAACAACAAAACATGACGAAAAAACTACAAAACGTGACGAAAAAACAAACAAAAACATTACCAAAAAAACAACAAAAAAGTGACGAAAAAACAACAAAAACATGACAAAAAAACAACAAAAACGTGACAAAAACATGACGAAAAAACAACAAAAACGTGATGAAAAAACAACAAAAAAGTGACAAAACATGACGAAAAACAACAAAAACATGACAACAAAAAAACATGACGAAAAAACAACAACAAAGTGACGAAAAAACAACAAAAACGTGACAAAAACATGACCAAAAAAAACATGACGAAAAAACAAAAACGTGATGAAAAAACAACAAAAAAGTGACGAAAACATGACGAAAAAACAACAAAACAAAAACATGACAAAAAAAAAAAACATGACGAAAAAACAACAAAAAAGTGACGAAAAAACAACAAAAACGTGACAAAAACATGACGAAAAAACAACAAAAACATGACGAAAACATGACACAAAAAAAACATGACGAAAAAACAAAAACGTGATGAAAAAAACAAAAAAGTGACGAAAACATGACGAAAAAACAACAAAAACATGACAACAAAAAAATACATGACGAAAAAACAACAAAAAATGACGAAAAACAACAAAAACATGACGAAACATGACACAAAAAAACATGACGAAAAAACAAAAACGTGATGAAAAAACAACAAAAAAGTGACGAAAACATGACGAAAAAACAACAAAAAAGTGACGAAAAAACAACAAAAACGTGACGAAAACATGACGAAAAAACAACAAAAAAGTGACGAAAAAACAACAAAAACGTGACAAAAACATGACGAAAAAACAACAAAAAAGTGACGAAAAAACAAAAAAGTGACGAAAAAACAACAAAAAGTGACGAAAACATGACGAAAAAACAACAAAACATGACGAAAACATGACAAAAAAAAAATACATGACGAAAAACAACAAAAAAGTGACGAAAAACAACAAAACGTGACAAAAACATGACGAAAAAACAACAAAAACATGACAAAAACATGACAAAAAAAAAAAAAAAAAAACATGACGAAAAAACAACAAAAAAGTGACGAAAAAACAACAAAAACGTGACAAAACATGACGGAAAAAAACATGACGAAAAAACAACAAAAACATGATGAAAAACAACAAAAATGTGACAAAAACATGACTAAAACAACAAAACGCTACAAAACGTGACAAAAACGCCAAAAAAACATGACGAAAAACAACAAAAACGTGACAAAAACGCAACAAAACGTGACGAAAAAACAACAAAAATGTGACAGAAACGTGACAAAAACGGGAAAATGATGAAAATGTAACAACAAAACGGAGAAAAGAGCTTAGGCCTTAGCTTTCAAATGAGGCGTTAGACTGGCCTAGGCTGTAAGCTCTCAGGTCAAGAAGCTTTTACATTTGGGTGAAGCCAAACTGGAGAAAATGTGCTCGGTTCAGGTTAAGAAGTTAAAGATTAAATGAACCAGGAGGATAGAGAACTCAGTGTGTTCCATTAAACTGAAACAAACATGTAAGCAAGAACTCTATTTTTCGTGTTCGAGATAAGATTCATCACCTCATATGCAAATATCCTAATGATCATTCGACGGTACAACGCACAAGCCCACTGGAGAATTTCTCAGTAAGGACATAGTATGGTTGTGTAACAAATTATTCTTATTTCCAATATTCTCATGAACAACTGTTGCAGCAGATATCTATAGTGTGATAGTTTGTGAATGAAACAAAATGGTCATAATGTTCTGCCAACGTCTGAGTGGGTTTTCATTGTCGACCAAAAGCATGCACGGTGTATTTATTCCTCATCTGAACCCGCCTTCCCAACACTGATGAGAGTAATAGACAAACATAAAACCGTGAATGACTGTACGTGAACTAGGTCTGCCTTGGCACTGCTTCGGCAATTGATTTATAATTGCATTCAACGTTTTTATTACTGATTTGTTGCACGTCGACCGATATTGTTTTACGCCCGCAGTGTTTTTCTCCTCTGTCGTCGTGTGACAAAGAGACGAGCCTTAATCCTCTTGACGTCTTTTGGAAAGCGCCATGACAAATGCCCGGTATGATATCATCGCGCAAGGAGCCTGTTTGCCGTTGGTCCTGTTTGGGTCTGTCGTCACAGAGACGGGGGAGACAGGAAGCGAAGGGAAGCAGGAGCCAGGCGGAGGTGAGCTATGGCAGGTGATCCGCCTGTCTCTCCCCATATCCCCGCGCTCATGCCGGCCTGATGGATGTGGGCTACCGTGAATAGGCTTAAGGCATGCACTGCGTACGGGGCGTGTGTGGGTGAGTACTGTTTCACTGCCTATCAGATAAAGAGGCTCAGAATAAACTGCCCGTGAGTGGTCATAAAGAGACTACACATACAGTATACGAATAGTAATTTCATGACACAAAACAAAGCAATATGTTTATCTAGGCATGCTTCTATTGAGGCAGAAGGAAAAGGGTGAAAAAGGTGGATTACTGGGATGGCTGCAGTGGGGTACTGTTAAACAAAAAAAGTATGGTACTGAAAAAGGCAAAGTTCAGATGTCTGGTGGGTCCTGGGACAGCACTTGAGACAGTTAAAATGATCAAAAATTAAATAAAATGACTTCCCAACCGGGGTTACTTTAACACTTAGCTGGGGTACTTGGAATGATTTCAGATTGAAAACAGGTGAAACCAAGTCATATTTCAAAATTTAAATGGGACTGTTTATTGTAATTTTGTTTTCCAGTAGAACCTTTGAATTTGAGAGCACTTTAGATTCATTTTGGAAACAACAGTCCACAAAATACTGAATAAGCTGTGTTTAGTTAATCACTTTGATCAAATTGCGGCGGGATCCTCAAGATGGAGGTAGTTGGATTGTAAATAAACGACTTAAGGGGTACGCGAGACTTAAAAAGGTTGGGAACCGCTGTTTTACAGAATAAATCAACTTTACCTTTGTGTTTCAACTGTGTTACAGGTCTAAATAATAAATAATGTAGTATTTGCAGTTTTTGGTAGGGTTACTTTTAAAGGTAACTTGTTACTTTATTGTGAAAGTAATTCAATACAATAATATATAAAGTATAGCCTGTTTTTTTGTCAGTTGGGATTTTTGATGCTGACAGTTCCATTTCACGAACCAAGCTGTCGTAGAAGCTAAACCACTCAAACAACATCTTGATGTCGGTAAATGCATAAATAATAGTACGATAAATCGACTTCTCTGAGCTTTATTTATATATTTATTCCGACAAACTAAAGCAGAACAATAAGAGGCATCAACGTGTGGCATCCTTACAAAAACGTATTGTTCGCTAAAGATGAACAAAATTGATCTTCATAAAGAGTTTGTCAATGAAACGTGGTGAGTAGCCTTGTGATATTCACGGAAAACCATGAGTTTCACTAAAACATAAGCAAAATAATGTGAAGAACCCACTTTTACGCCATGAACACTAATGCAGTCAAGTGTTAGCGTCTTGTCTCGTAATCCGAGTACTCTAACGCCGTACGATCGCATTGTGTTAACCCCCAACACAAAAATATTGCTCAGGTACTGGTCTCGTAAACCAAGTACCATTAAAGTACAAGAACCCAGCCACAGGCATACATGATTATAAGATGAAATGATTGCACGGAAATTAAGAGAGGTTTTAATCTTGTTCTCTAATGTCATTGTCCTTTAACTCATTGGTTCTCAAACTCCGGAACCTACACTCCCCCAGTCCCAATCAGTGTGGCGTTAAACCCATATGCAAAACCAAACTGAAGCGCGATAGTTAGATAGTTGCTGTGAGGGATTTTTATCGAAAACCCGTACTGAACCCCAAGTGGTTCCCAAACCCGGACCGTACTGCACGTATTTACATAAGAATAAATAGCTCCATGTTGCGTAGGAAGCTGCGGGACGGCCCCCGACTGAGACTCTTCACACTTCGCAGTCACCTCCCGCTTTTTAACGCTGCTTATTTTCCCAGAAACACCGAGGGCTAATGCTTTCGTTCATTGTACAGGTCATCCAAGAAGGAGCCGCGGAGTAAAACAAGACGCGGCTCCGACAAATCACTCTCACCTGCTGCTCGCAATATACTGTCATCCCCCAAATTGGCCTGGCCTGTCTCAAATTCCCCTTTCCAGCGATCCGTCCAATTGCGGGGCACGAGCGCGCGCCGCCGCAACATCTCACGAGCTCTAACTATGTTTGCACAGCGCCCCGGCAGCAGACGTTGAGGTATTTGGGTTATTCTTTCGGTTTCGCAACTGAAAAAAATCCCATAGAAATCGAAGGCTAATCGAGCGTCGGATTGGGGGGCGCACGGGGAAGTGCGCGCCGTGGTCCAGACCGGAGTGCGTGACCCGTCTGTCTCTCATGTTAAATGTAGCGTGAAGTCATACTTTACGCGCTTCGCAACAGATGGCGGGAAAAAATATGTTCTGCTGGGTCAGGTGAAACGACGACTGCGCTAATCCGGTTTGCTTGTGCAGGCTCATCCACCTCTGCGTTTCCCGTTTGAAAGCTATGGATGTCAAGCTTAGTTTATCGTAACGAAGTCTCTTATCTTGCAATAGAGTTGGATAGGAGATTCAACCATTTTCAACAGACACAGAAGTAGTTGTCGCGAGGTTTAGAAATGTAACGCTTTTTCTAATTCGATTTAGTAAGTGGGGGCCAATTCGGAGGAGCCCTGAAGCACATATGTTTTGGCCCCAGAAGATATTCTAGGAATATAATCTTCAAGAAGGTACTTGAGTCATCTTCTGTACTTGGTAGTTGAGGTCTCCAAACGTTTCGCCTCTCATCCAAAAGGCTTCGTCAGTGAACAAGATTACACTCAGCACACAGCGCAGATAAACACCAGTTGGGAGGAGTTGGGGTTGGCCCGGCTCCTCCCCTCTAATCACAGCTACTCTCACCTGTGGGTAAACACCTTTGAAGTAGAGCGTCTGTAACGACCTGCTCCCCCCAGTATCGGTCAGTCCTGTCCTATTCATGGCTGATCACTGCTAATTACCTGCCTATTGTTCTTTTGTTAGCTGAGGTATCGTCTTCTTGGACTGGCCGTGTCCTGTCGGTTTTCCCCGAAGCAGATTGGAGTAAAAAGCAGAAAGATTAAATCTGAGTCCACCATTTCGGTTCATGGAGGGATTTTCTTTTCTGACAAAAATAGCTTCTTTTACTCCTCTTTCAAACCAACGTTCTTCTTTAGCTAAAATTTTGACCTCCCCGTCCTCAAAAGAGTGATTGGAGGCTTTAAGGTGAAGGTGCACAGCCGACTGAGGGCCGCTTGTGCTTTCTCTTCGGTGTTGATAAAGTCTCTTCTGTAAGACTTGTTTGGTTTCTCCAATATAATGTTCTTTGCATTCTTCTTCTTTGCATCGAATAGAATAAACCAAATTGCTTTGTTTGTGGCTAGGAGTTTTGTCTTTGGGATGAAATAATTTTGTCTCAGTGTGTTCACAGGTTTGTGGTACACTGGAATCCTGTGCTGTTTAAAGATTCTCTGAAGTTTCTCTGATACCCCGGCTACATACGGCACCGCAACTCCTTTCTTCTGGTTCTGTAGTCTGTCTGTCCTGCTCTTTGGGTCTTCCTGCCCTGCCTGAGACCTCAACTACCAAGTACAGAAGATGACTCAAGTACCTTCTTTGTGTAAGTTCTCAGTCGTACAGGAGTTGTCCATCTTCAGACATCTCGCTGCCAACCTAGGAATATAATGACACCAAGTAGTTATCTAAACACTCCAATAATACTGTAATATTGTTTGTTTCTTTAAAAAGGGAGTGTGATGCATTTTGCAGAGAAATAATCAAACACACATCCTGATCACTATCTTACACTGGCAATGAAAAAAAGACATACAAAACAAAAGTCTCTAAGCAGAGTGAAACTCCGGAAATGCTTTTGCCTGACGATGCTCTACGATGATGGGATAATCTTTGCAAGAGATCGCCATGGATGCATGATATAATCTGGATAGGACAAATGCTCCAGTTTGCTCAGAGGCCGTTTCGTGGAACTGCAGAAGAAAATTCCACTGGGCCCAGAAAGGATTGTTTGCCATAGAGCGCCTGTATAAAAACAAACTGCTCGTCTTCGGCCGACAAGGCACCTACACCTATCGCAGGACCTAGGCCCCATCCAAAAGCAGTAAATTGGTAAAGAGGTCTTACACCAAACAGGATGTGCGTCAGCATCCGCCATGATAAGAAGCGTCCGAATTGGACTGTCGGTCAGGAAGGAGTTAGGAAAAGTAGCCTGTATGCTAACTATCATAGCCACTTTAGCATAGTGACCTCTGGTGGTCTCTTACCGGCGATTAGGAGCTATAGGCCAAAAGCCACCGCACCGCATGCCCACTTTAAACAGTATTTACATAGCCTGGCTAACGCCAGACTGCTGTGTGCGCTCGAATCTTTTCAAACTTCACAACAGCCTGGGGACCATGGCCGACATTTTTCCATGGATTTGGGCACCAATCACAGAACGAGGAGGGACGGTAAGACGATGACGCGCTATTTGACATACGGAAGCTTGTAGTTTGTTTAGGGATAAAAAAATTTAAAAAAATTTACGGATCCAACATGACAGCAGCAGACGCAATGCCATCTTTCGATCAAGCTTTAGAACGTGTTCTAAATAGTTTAGCTCAAAAGTTTACAGCAGGTACGTCATACATCATCTGATACCATGATACGATTGGCTATGGCTACGTGCAGACGCATGATAGACATTTGTAGCGCCCAATAAACGGCTATGGACAATCGTAAACCACACCTCTCCTACAAGAAAATGAATTGGTGGTCCCCAGACTAAATATCACTTGTGATTTACAGCCAAGTTTGAGTGAAAAAAATAATATTTCCATTGTGTAATTGGATGTACAATATTCCTCTCTCCCTTTGTCCTTTCTGTCAGCGTAGTATTTACTCTCACGGACAATTAATGAGTAAAAAATCACAACTTGCTATGACACCTGCAGTTGCGCTTATGGCCTCTAGGGGCAAGAGTTACTTAGTACTGCTTTAAGCCACAGGGCTAACTTGCATACTGTAGCTTTATGAAACAGCTATTGAGATAAAATAATGCTAAATGGAAACGTGATGGCTCATTTGGAGTTTTCTATTTTTTTCTCTTTATTTGGAGACTATGTTGTTGCATACGCAATACAGCAGGTGGCGGCATGCGCTTTCGTTTGGCCTGCCAATAACCTTAAAGAAGAAGAAGAACAGCTGTTGATGATGTCACTTCCCCTTCCCCTGGGTAAGGACGGTCAATTTGGGCAAATAGCTCTAAAGCTCTAGTTCACTAACTGCATAGGGATCTAACAGTTGACCCCATTAAAGGTTAAGGATTAGTTGCTAGTGTTAGTACTTAGATGCTATCATTTGATGGTTTCGGACGCAGTCCTAGCCTGCCTCCGGTCTAGCCCAGGTCTAGTTTTCCGCCACGATGGTTGGTTAGATGGTTAGACTGTTGATCACACTTGGAAGGAAATGCTTTTATTTGTGTAGCGCCTGTCGAAGACGTGGTCACAAAGCGCTTTCCAACAAGTGACAACAGGTCACAGCTCGATGGGCACAATTGCGCGCAAGCAAACGCGGAAGTAACGCAGAAGAACGGAGTCTTTCTAGCAATATGCGCCAATGAGCTCAGGTCATGGGAAGGAATAGGCCGCCATGTTGCAAAGCCTGGGCTTGGAGGAAAGGTGAACAAAGCACTTCCTGGTTACATAGGGCCGTGGGACGAGCTAGGGATAAACAGAAGGAGAATTGTATATACGCTGCAGCTGCACTAAGGAGATTCAAAGATTACTCGAAGATGCGTGAATGGTTCAAAACATAACCCTCCTTTTAGGTTGTGTACAAAAAGTCAACCTGTCATGCCAGTAGGTGCCACCCACTTAAAATAGCTTGGACTATCCATTAACATTAACATTGTGTCTTGACATATTCTGAAATCAAGCTGTATTCTACCCAGAAGCCTTGATTCCGACAAATGCTGTTCTCCATAAGAGTTTAAAACCTGGCCGCTGTCGCAATGAGGGGTTTTAAATTCTGTTACGGGTTGCATTTGGATGTTCGGGGTCCCGGTTGACTATAAGTAAATCTTACATTTCCCGGTGCACTCGCATTGCTGCAACCATTCTTAGCGCATTTTCTCAAGCTGCAATCTCAATTTTCCCCCCGCTTCTCCCGAGGTGTTTATGGAAAGCCCTTGGACGAGACGAACATAAGACATGGAGAAAACACCGGGAAAGGTCCAAATTCAGTTTATTCTAATCAGTTGCGAGCAGCCAGAATGCTTAGCGTGGGTTGTTTTTCTTCGTGGTTTTGCGGGCGGCAGGCTTGTCGTTTCGGCTCTGTTTATATTGCAGGTTTTAAGAAATACATATATAACAAATTATGCACATCACCTTCTCATATTAGACCCGAGTCTGGACCCTGGCATGAAGCGGCAGTGGGTAAAGGTCCGCCAAGGCCAAAAACCACTGGAAAAACTGTGTGGGCTGAGCAGTAGATTCAGTTAAGTCTTTGTAACAGGGACGGGGAGAACATGCCCCAAAGAATGTGGCTGCATTAAGTCGATTTACCAAAGGAGTAGCCTCCACCTGCTAGAGCGGAACGATTTGGGAAAATAATGAAATACTGTAGTGTTTTTTTTACCAATAAATAACTTAACTAAAATATAGCCGAAACTGAGCCAATTTATTGCTCATGTAAAATTGACTTATTAAATTATGCACCCAGTAAAAATAAACAATTTGGCCAACTACCAATCGCCTTTTTAGTCCTTTACAATGATTTTAAATATAATTCAAAATAACCCACATGGTCTTTTATATAATTTGCATTTATCTTGTTTTAGTACTTGTGAGATAAGTTCTTCTCTTTATCCAGAACATTCCCAAACATAAGCCTCCTTTTAGCACCCAGTGGCCTAAAAGATGTGAATGGCACGGCAAGCAACGGCGACATGGGCTTTTGTTTACTTCTCAGCAGTGATGCCAGTAATGAGTTACTTAGTAACACGTTAGTCTAATCTAACTGCTTTTTTTCAGTAACAAGTAATCTAACGCATTACTTTTTCCAGACAAGTAATCAGATAAAAGTTACTTTTGCAAGTCACTGTGAGTTACTATTTGATCATTTTCCTTATGAAAAATACAGTATTGTAGTGTATGTGAAAAGTCACATTTTTAGCATGAAGACGACTCACAACATAAAAATAGAGGAGGGGGATGGAAATACGTTGCTATTCTGAATCTATGGCAGAATTGAGCAGCAAACTCTTTGCTCAAGCAGCACACGGCCCATCTTCAGCTCCGTGTAGCACATAGACGTGTGAATCCAGTCAGAGGCGAGTATAATGACACGACAGGAGCTTCTGTGGAGTGGTGATTAGCACGGTGGCTAATGCAATGCTAACAGAGAAAAATAGCTAAGTAAGTAAGTGCTTTATTTGTCATTGTACAACCTGCACAACAAAATTGTGTTCAAGTGTTAGTCCTGAGCCGCTGCGACTGAGCCGCACCACCACTGTGGGCCAACCTGACCAGCATGTTTTGGGAGGTAGAGGACACCGTAGCACCCGGAGGAAACATGGCTGCCTTCAGTCTCCTCTGATCTTCTGAAATGGTGCACCGCCTCCTGGTTTGTCCCAGTGTCAAAGCGTGGTGTCCTACTAGCGACAATAATGAGTTATCATTTTAACTGTCGGATTTTAAGTCAGTGTGGTAGAGAACTTTAAAGTACCTAATGACCTAATGAATGAAGTTGATCAAGGAGGAGAGACTAAATATGTTTGTTGCAGCAAAACTGATGAGGTCATTAAAAACTGCAACACGCAGACAAAAGTACAAACACACACATTGATGTAACTGCGATCTTTGTATCTAACAACAGGACTGAATTCGATGCAAAAGTGAAAATGTACCATATTAAAGAGTAGTAGTTCTATGCAATATTTAGAAAGGTTTGCACAGACCAATCAAAGTAGAGTTTGATCTAAGAAAACTCTCAGAAAGGGAGCATGAGCCAGAATCTCTTGAAAATTCACATGGAGGCCACGTGGTGGCTTCTAGCAAACAGAAAACGGGACTTCTTATGGTTTTCTTTCAAAAATCGCTTGATCTTGCCACTCTGCCATAAGGCCAGATTTGTGCAGTGTACGACTAATAGTAGTTCTGTGTACAGTTTCCCCCACCTGACCTGTAGCTCTCTGCAGTTCATTATACTTCTCAATAACTTTATCTCGGACCTGTCTGGTGTGTTATTGGACTTCATGATGCTGTCTGCTCCCAATAGTCTCTTAACAGACCTCTGAGACCATCACAGAGCAGCTGTATTTGAAGTGAGATTAGATTACACACAGGTAGATTCTATTTAGACATTGGGTCAACATGTGATCATTCAGAAATCATCAGGCAACTTCTGAAGGCAATTGTTTGCACTAAAAGGAAAGGGGGGCGGGTACTTATGCACATCCACGGTTTCGTCGAGAGGCTGGAAGGTAAGATATGCATAAAGTAAAATATGTTTTTGATAAGGCTTATTCCTTTTATATTCTTCATTAATTGTCCCTTACTTTACATATTGTATCGAGGTCTGGGGAAACGCATACAAAAGTGTAATAGATCGAATGTCTACAAAAAAAGGCTGTAAGAATTATAAGTCATAAAGGCTCTAGAGAACATACTAACGACCTTTTTGTGAAGCTGAAACTATTAAAATTTAAAGATCTTGCTCATTTAAATTTTTTTCAGACCATGTGAAAAATTAAGCACAAGTTGGTACCAGAACATATTTACAAGAAATTGACCTTGATCACAGACGACACAAGGCGAAAAGGAAACGTTTGTGTACCTTTCCCCCGAATCTCACTAAGATAGAGAGGTTTCTTGGTTGCTGGGGTAATATTATGGAATTCATTAAAGGACACATTAAAATGTTCTCAAACAATAGATACATTTATATGTGTTCAAAGGGGATGCAGATGGAGGAATATAAAAAAAAATTGTTGTTGTTGTTGAACGGATCACCCACCGTTTTGGTCATCGATTTTCCTGTAACTATTACAAAGGGGCATGGACAATAAGACAATGTCTTCATCATGCTCCTTTTCACCATGTACTGTTCATATTAATGTATGATCCTGCAAAGAAAAATATGAACATGGATAAATAAATAAATGAAATGAAAAAGGAAAAAGGAAATATCAAACGAGAGCAGTGAAGTGTGCCAGAACTGAAGAAATATTTGCGGGACAGGGAAATCTCCGTTGAAAAGTATCGTAAAGTTGAATCGGAAAACCTTGTCGAAGCAGCGGAAAACCAAAAGGTTGAGCTCGACATTCTTGACTTTGGACTCTATTTCATTCATTGAGTCGAGGCAAATTCTGTCGCCGCATTTTCAGTAAAAATTTGCGAGGCTGCAGAGACGAGAGAATTGCCCAGAGAAGATCCTCATGTGTTTCCCATTCCGGCTCAAGTGCAATGGACCGTTTCTCCACATCTCGCCACAGTTTACCAAACTGTGGTCGGAATCTGAGTGATTATCTAAATAAGTCTAAACGAACGCCGCTGTCACTGGCGAGGGAAGACACTGTCGGCCAGGCCTCGGAGTGGGATTAGCCTGAGAACTGTCTGCTGGTCCGTGTGATCTGTCACTCATGAACACTGCTTAGCTCTGAAAACATGGAAACATGGAAAAATTGATTTCTCATCGTGGTCATATAAAACAGAGCACCAGCGACCAGCGGCCCTCAGGATCATGAGAGACTCGCACTCACTAAAATGATCCTTTTAGACCCATTTATCGCACGAAAATGACGGCTAACTTATGGACTTGCACATTTCTCACCAGCCGTTTCCCCCCTTTAATATTGCTGTATGAATAACTATCAGACAGTAGCCAATGACATGAAATGTTGTTAAACCTGATAACTCAGAGCTGAGCAATGTATTATATATATATATATATATAAAAAATAAAAAAAAGTTTACAGTCCACATTATAAACATGATATGCCAAGATGTAAACCACAAGTTAAGCAGGTTTTATATGACTCAATGAAAGGAGGATATTTTGTTGTTTGCTCAGATACAGTAATTCCCTAATATTCTCCCTGATTATCGCTGCCTGCGAATTCAATTCACTTGTGATTCATTGTGCAGCTCAAGTTGACTATTTCAGTAAATGTGATCTGAGTCAGTCCTTTAATTACAACAACTATATCGGGACTAATACTAAAACTAAAACTGAACTTGGTTTGTGGGTTCGGTGCATTGTTTGTTTTTGGCTGGGTTTGCAAGATCTGTCGAGCATTTTGCAGTGATTTATGCACCATGCATAAAATGAATAAATGCAAATTACAAAAAATCCTAAAGCATGCATATGATGCATATGGGGCTTAAAAACATTCCTTGGGAGCCTGAGCATTGATATTTTACGTTTTATAACGAAATAACGTGTCTGTAAGGATAAGCCAGTAACCCTGACACACAGGGGTCAGGGCTGGTGAAAACTTTGCCTAGCGCTCCCCCTGTAATAATGAAAATAATAATAATACATTGCGTAACCCCCGTTACAAATAAACACTGGTGTAACTGGACAAAACCTGACAATAAATAACCTTATAAATATTCATAAATAACCTAATTAAATATTTGCTAAAAATAGTTAAAAACTATGTGACAATAAATATATAATTAGTGGGATTTACAATGTTATTATAAAAAGTTACATTGTAAACCGTTATCAATAAAACTGATTCAAGACGCTCTCAGCGTATGCCCCTCCCCACCTGGCCGAGGCTCAGTCAGCGACAGGAGTCTGAAAAGAGCGCACGGGCGAGTAGAGCAGTGCAGCCGTTACGAACAAAACTGACCCAAACTACACCGAAAAGTGATCTTACACACCGTTTGCCTTGCCGGGTTGAGGGAAGAGTGTGTCTACGAGACGTGAAACCTTTGGGAGTAGTCTCGGTGAGTTATTTATTTGGAAAGTTTTTGTTTGTTGCTCAGCATTTGAAGCTGAAGTTGACGCAAATGTATTTATTGTACAGTTTGTTTGTCGCTGCGGTTAAACGAGGCCGATGCTTTTGCTTGAGACGCAGAGAGCAAAGAAACGGTAACAATATATTTGCTCTTTTATTTTTATTTCTCTTGTCCAGCATTTGGTGCTGAAGTTAATATAAATGTATTCTTTTACGCAGCGTTTGTCTCTGCGGTTAAACGAGGCAGTTGCGCTTTTGCCCGAGACGGCAGGGACCAGATAACGGTAACTTAACGTTTTCTGCATTTCTACTTTTATTTCTGTTGGTCACAATGTTGATTATTTTTACGGTGGTTTGTTCATTTTATGTGAAAAGAAGCTTTATTTCCCAGTAACAGTAAGCGGCTCAGCTAAAAACAAATGGTCGCCTCTCTTTTTTTTGTTTCTCTCTTAAGTTACGTAGCCTCCGCAGCCTTGTAAGCGGCTGGATTTGTGTTTTTATTTGAATGTCATTTTATTTTGTGCTAATTGCGATCCTTGTTTGGCCTGCTCCACAGGCCAGGTTTTATCCCCACCCGAGAACACCTCAGTTCTTGGAGTTGGATCGAGTTCTTGGACCCAGGATCGAGTCGAGACCAAGGCGAGCCACCCAACGGAACATTCTCAGGATCAACGGCAGCGTCTCGCGAGGCGCGCGTGGTCCGCATTCCACCAAAGAACCTCACTGACTCCCAGACCAAGGTTTGAGGAGCGTTTGTGGAGTTTTTCCAACGGATTTGAGCGCACGTTAAAGGGCGCCTACGTTGAACTCAGAACATATCCACAATTTAAGTTTTGCTAAGTTTTTGGACAATTAGAAGCCATTTTCTTTTTGTTATTGCTTTGCAAGCCAAATTGTTCACTGGATCTTTTTGATAATTGTTTTATTTATGTATTTAAAGGGTACCTATGGTGTAATTTTTAAAGTGACAAAACGTGTTTGAAAATTGAAAAGAGTGAATAATATAAACCTGAAACCAAGATTAAACTTAAATTAAAGTCATTTAAGAATAGGTTTAAATTCAAAACACTCAAATGTAACTAAATGACCGGTCATAAAACGAAACTTGTTGAAATAAGTGAAACAAGTGAAACATACCTTTTTTATTGAACTCATCTCAAAAGTTTAAACAATATAAAGGTGTAACGGGTAACTAACAGAAGTGCCAGTATTAATGTTTGATGTTTGTCTGTCCTTTTTATTGTCTATGTTAAGTAAATTGCCGGCTTTTCCATTTAAACTTATTGACTTTGGCTCTCATTTTGAATTACACACCACTCCTTTCGAATCTAGAACTGGTCCATACCCTACAGTCCTTTGCCTAACAGCGTAGGTGTTACAATTGGTTATATATAGCACTTTTCTGGACACTCAAAGGCCCTTTACATTGCATTATTCATTCACTCCATACTCGGTGGTGGTAAGCTACTATTGTAGCCACAGCTGCCCTGGGGTAGACTGCCGGAAGCAAGGCAACCATCGGCCCCTCCGACCACCACCGACAACTCACTCACTACATTCGCTAGGCTTCCTGGTGTTCCCAAACGGTCTCCCATCCAAGTACTGACCAGGCCCTTCCCTGCTTAGCTTCCAAGGTCTGACGGGATCGGGCAGAGCAAAGGCGGTATTTTGAAAACATTCACAAGGCTCAACCCTGATCCCCAAATGGTCATGTAAAATGTCTAAACGACAGAAGCAAGGCAACCAGTCTGCGCCATCGGCCCCTCCGACCACCACCAACCACCCACTCACTCACTACATTCACCAGGCTTCCTGGTGTTCCCAAACGGTCTCCCATCCAAGTACCGACCAGGCCCTTCCCTGCTTAGCTTCCAAGGTCTGACGGGATTGGGCATAGCAAAGGCGGTATGGCCTTTACTGCTGTAGTCAGCAGTGGGAATAACTTAGTAAAAACAAACTTTCAGTTTAACTGTACAGATTGCTTAGCAACTTCATGGCAGTGTGATGAACACACTTTGGCAACAGCTCAGACAAGATCCAATGTGTGGCGCGGTGGCACAGCGGTTAGTGCGTGTGCTCCACAACTAGAAGGTCCTGGGTTTGATCCGGACCAGGCCGGGCCTTTCTGTTTGGAGTTTGCATGTTCTCCGTATGTCTGCCTATATAAAGGTTTCCTCCGGGGTCCTCCGGTTTCCCCTACCTGTACACAGGGGAATGGTGTGTGTGTTGGAGAGGTTGGTGGTAGTCGGAGGGATGTTTTTGGCACAGATTGGTAGCCTCGCTTTTGTCAGTCTACCCCAGGGCAGCTGTGGCTACTAATGTAGCTTACCACCCCTGAGTATGGAATAAATTATTAATGCACAAAATTGTAAAGTGACTTTGAGTGTCTGGAAATCAGCTATATGAGACTAATGTTTTTCCAATGACAGTATAATCCAGGAAGTACAGATCAGAGCACTAAAGCAGTAGAAGAAGGAACAACCAAAGTGAGCAGGATTTACTAACTCAAAACTGTGTGAATGACATGAAATAATATGGTTTAAAGCTCAAAGAAGTCAATTTAGCACAAAGTCTCCTACTGTTAATGAATGCCCATGCATGCGATGGTATTAACTGTATTTAAAGGAGCAAAAAGCTTCCAGGATGATCACTGTTGAAATAATCAATCCCTGTATAGCAATTAATCTTAAACGCGTAAACAGCCGTTAGCGAAGAAAGCATAGCATGTGGACAGTCCGTTATGACCCGAGTGACTCAGATGTGTACATTTGAAGTTAAACACATCACAAAACCCCTGCTTATTTAGTCGTGTAAATTAGGCATGATAATTACAGTTTAGGACGTGCCGGTGAGTCAACAAAGTCATTAGTTTATTTGCCTTAGGTTTGTGATATCTGTGTGACACATCGTCCAAATTAGCCAAACCTTAGGAGTTGCTTATTTCGCTTCCAGTCCATTTACATTCCATGGAGCTGAAAGCAGATCTGTCTGTTAGCGGCAGATGGATTTTTTTCTTTTTTCTTTTCGCAGAGCGCGCTATGTTTCTTTTAATGGAATTCCCTGACATTTTTTACACCTCAGTGTCAGCATGGGGAGTCGTTTCTCGGGGATCCTGGTAATTGTGTGTAATAGAGTCTGTCGCAGGGTTGGTGTCACTCTCAGGTTTGGTTGTCTGCGGCCCCTTGGCTGACTGCGGCTTCTGCACACAACTGCTTTAGCCCACATTTAATATGGAATAATGGCCTGGGAACAAGACACTGAGACACTGGCGAGCGCAACGCAAGTTCTGACTGTTGCCATTTTTTAACAAGAAGTGTGTGTTTAGCGAGATTTTCTGGGAGGAAATGAAATCCTTGGCTGTTTTACTTTACAAATGCACTGAGGACAAAAAGGTTTGATGTACAGAGGCGGTTATTATCCAAGAAGTGACGACGCTAAAAATACATCTGCAGACGATCAAGCTAAAACATCCACAACAGACTGATCTCAAAGCTGGAAAGAGCTTAACAGTTCATCTGTTTTATTCTCCAGGAAGGGTCCAGTAGCCAGAAAACTAGGGATAGAAGGCTTGTGTGGCTTAGCTGTGAGTCTTGCCCAGATACCTCCTCATTTGTCCCTTTTTTGTTTCCTGTCGCGCCTTAAATATGTTTACATACACTTCATAAAAAACACACATTTGCATTTTTCTCACTGTCTGACATAAAAACAGAATTAACTTGTATGTTTTTTAGGTCAATTAGAATTTTAGAAATCATTTCTATTTGTCAAATGCCAGAAGAATGAGAGATGTGTTTTTTTTTAAATATGTTTTTGTTACTTTTTACAAAGTCAGAAGTTTACATACACTAAGATTACTATACCTTTAAACAATTTGGGAAAGCCCAGATCACGATGTCATATCCTTGGAAGCACAAGTCTGGTTCATCCTTGGGTGCAATTTCAAGACACTTAAAGGTGCCACGTTCATTAGTTAAAACAATGATGGAAATGTTCAGCCATCATACAGATCAGAAAGAAGGCGGGTTCTGTGTCCCAGAGATGAATGTACTGGCCTGCAAATTTGTCTCAGTTCTGTTTGGATGAATGGACCAAAACGCCTGCCAACTATTGTGAGAAGCTTGTGGAAGAATATCCAAAACGCTTGACCAAAATATACAGTTTAAATGCAATTCTACCAAATATTAATGAAATGTATGTAAACTTTTGGTTTTGTAAAAAGTAATACAAAATTGTGTAGAAAATTCTGTCTGTCATTCTTCTGGAATTTGAGAAATAGAAATAATTTTTAAAATTCTAATGGACCTAAAAAAAATAAAAGTTGATTCTGGTTTCAAGTCTGACAGTGAGAAAAAAAAATGCAAATGTGTCTTTTATAAAGTGTATGCAAACATCTGGTAAACTACTGGACATTTTATTTTAGCTGTTTTAGATCAATATAGCATTTTCTAACCAAGAAAGTATAGTATAAGATGGTGATAAAGATGTGTTTGTGGTCATAACCAAATATCTGCAAAAAGCCCACTCTTTAAAGACACCACTCCATCTGTTTCGACGAATCTTAAACTATGGAACAATGAAGACAAGACAAGTAGCTTCAATTTGATTCATAAAAAATGTATAAAACATCTTTCGAGGTTTGACTTTTGAATACAGTTTGCCTTGACAATGCCTTCTCATCACCTTCGCAGCCAATTGCGGAGCGGAAAAGATCCCGTTTTACCCAGATTTCCTCTCGACTAATGCGTACCGAAAGAGTCCAGTGCTGACAGGTAAGGCTGCGGCACATGAGAAAACCTTGTAGCTATGGAAGTTGTGACATATTCCCCTCTTTGTTGACCATATTAAGCTCCCATGCATGTGATTAGCGGAACTGCCAGCTTTCCCCTTGTAGTTTCCCACCCATGGTCACGAGAGGTGTCACAGTAGGTTTGGGGCGACGACGCGAACATATGGACTGATGGCAAAAGTGCTTTCATTTATGTATTTTGGGCCTTATTATGCTGGGCTGTTCGGACAAGGGTGGGAAAGCTGGAAAAAGCTACTCAATCATTTTGCGGGACGTTGGTTCTAAGTAATAATATCGAGCGCTTGAGACCAGAAACAAGCAAAATGCGAGGAAAACCACAACTAGTCCCTAGGTTTGTAGGTCATTTTCATAAATCCAAAGTGTGTTTCTTCAGCCCCAGTCTGTCTGCTGGTGGAAATGTTAAACAAGCAAGTGTCCGCCTCAACGGAGAGCAAAGGTATAAATATTATGCTAACTTGATTGGAATATAATGTGGTTAATGTGAGGTCTTTGCGTCGCGCAGTTGTATGGACACAGTTATGGCGCCGAAGACTATCGGACGTCATCGGAACGGGTCTTTGTGCTGGATTACCCGATCATATATTCCACTGTTTTGCATTGATCTGTATACGGGCAACTTCGGACGGCATGGCAACGGTTGTATACAATGCGCACGCTCTAGAAGGCAAACAAACCAGGGGCCGCAAACACGATGCCTCCTAATGAAGCCTGACTGCTGCTCAGACTAAACACACTGTCCGGTCATTAATACGACTCTGTCAAAAAGAATACACATCGAATTGGGCAGGGTTAGGGTTATGAGAGAGACAAATCGAGGGATATTTGCTTCTTCGAGCGATGCCATGGTCCCACAAAGAACTTGACTCGGGTTTTGATTGACAGTTTCTTCTTCGCAACATGTTTTACAGCATTTCCTTGGTTTCATTTTGCGGTTCGTTGATGTCTTTGATGTCAAGTCACGGCGTCTTCTTCCGCTCATCTTTTTCCAACACCGCCATCACTTTCTCAAACTGGAAGTAACTGAACGTGTGTGTCATTAATGCTACAACTTTACATTTCTTTTTGAGTAGTCTATAGTCCTTAATGCCTTCCATGTGAGGCCTTTGTACTAATTCAAGTCCATAATAAAATTTCAATCATTGACCGCTCTATGAATTATATAACAGGTACTGTAAGGGGGTTCCCAAAGTAGGTCTTCGGGACCCTCAAGGGGGCCTTTGGGACACTGAGATAGAGATGGACGGACAAAAGCGCGAACATTTACCCAGAATGTTTTTAATTAATCAAGAACAAAAGGTCGAAGGCTTCAAGACGATCCGGTACCATTGTATTTCCGACCATAAACAATGCCAACTAGCGATCCGACGGCGTCATTCCCATGTTGGGGCGACAGCAGCGCAGAAGGTAGAGCAGGTTGACTTGTGATCGGACGGTTAGTGTTTAGAAAGCTGTAGCTGCACACTGTCATTGAGTTCTTGGGCAAGACACTTCACCCAACTTGCCCTAAGTGTCTGACACGAATGGGAGTGTGAATGGGTGAGTGGTCCCTTGATGAAAAGCGCTTTGAGTGCCTAATGAAGGCAGTAAAAAAAAGAAAGAAAAGCGATATAAATGTGACCATTTACTCTAATTTTAACCTAGTTATTTCTTTATTGGAAATGAGATGGATGTGACATGTAGAACAATTTCAACTGTTGAAGAGCCAACCATGTTATACCAATGACAAATGAGTGAGATGGAATTCTATGGAAATCACGCTCCGTTACTAGAAAATGTAATGAAAATAACTGTTTCCCCCAACTTTTTGTCATTAAAGGGCATAATATGACAGGTTTTAATTCTTTTGTAACTATGACTTAAATGGATAACATCTGTTGTAAGTAATAATTATAGCTTTATTTCAGTAAAGCAAAGATTTAACGAAGAAAAGTTAGGAAGAAAAGTTATTTTTATTTAAAAATGTTAAGCTAATGACATGTGGTCTTTACAAAGACATGTGGTCTGTTATTGAGAGTTATCTTCCGGTGTTCTAAAGGCCGTGAGAACTTGCTGAAGTCTTATGGACAAATCAACAGGAAAAACTACTAAACTATTTTATTCATCAACAACTCTTACGGAAAAAAAAATACTCCCACAACAAATCTTTAGCAGATCCCTCTTGATTTTTCCCCGAATTGTCATTTCATTTCATTCCTCTTAAAACACTAATGGACACTGTCACTAAGTTTCATTAAGCTCTTACATTGACCCGCCACAAAAGACCTTTTAATACACTAATGGTAGTCCCCAATTCGGCGCTAATGTTGCATTACTTTCCACCCGGCAGACACTGTCCATATCTCCATTTCAAGTGGCTGTTACTGTGCAAATAGGCATCGGTAATTCTCCAATGCCAACAGTTTCCCCCCGGTCTCCAGCCAGGACAAACCCGAGTGTGAAAGCTCTCATTTATCACCGGGGCACCGCAGGGCGACGGGCCGAGCTACAGTCTGGGTGGGTCAGGGGCCGGCAAGCTGGAAACGAGTGGGAGGGGGGTGCACCAGACGGGGCACCACACCAAATGGGGTGGGACAAGGTAGAAAGAGCCACGGTAGCACTAAAACTAGAATGTAGAGCGCTGCAGAAGGACAAGAATGCTGGATTTCTACAGTTGAATTTAGGCGAGACATGGCAGGTGAAACATGGATTTTTGTGGTCGTTTAGTGGTCATTTTGAGATGTTTGGCTAGTTTTCTCACTTTACATCTAAGGGTCTGATTTACTAAGCGTTTGCTCACGTGCAAACACAATAGTTTGTCCTAAAGCAGAGGAAAAAGTCAGCTCAGTTGATATTTGCATGTCTAATAAACGCCACGAGGCCGCTGCGCAAAGTTAGCACATGTGGTCTAATAAATATGCTAAACGGGGCGGTTTTACCACAATGCGCAAAATTTGAGGCGGCGACAATGTTTGTGGTTGCTGTCGTATTTATCACGACTGCGAGGAGTAAACTGCGCAAAAAATAGTACAGTATGTTTGAGAAGCAGGTGTAAACTTTTACACATGACAGAATAATGCAGTTTTCGCACCAAAAAGGGGTTATTAACGCTTTAAAATGTTTGTGTAGAGCAGCGGTGTCCAAACTTTCTGCATGGGGCCGCATATTGAAGTACGTGGGGTGAAGGGCCGCTGATTGGTGATCAGTGCCGCTAAACCTTTGACTCGGTGTATCTAGCAGAGGTTTAATTGTGCCCCACAACAATATACTGTATATGCTGACAACACTTAATGCCAGCGCTGTCTCACAATAAAAGTCGTCATTAGGTTAGAATTGTGTAGAATTAATTAACTTGAAATAAAAAGGACCATCTCTGGTGATGTGTGCTGATTCAGTAAATGGGCTGAGGGCCACCAAAAATTGGTTTGAGGGCAGCATTTGGCCCCCGGACGGCACTTTGGACACCTGTGCTTTAGAGTTATAAAGAAAGTAGCCTGACGAAGGTCAGTTTGACCGAAACGTTGCAGCAATAAATGTCTTAAAGGAACAGGCCACTGTTTTTCCATACTGAGATATGTTCTTACCTGAGCTTAGACGAGTTGATGCGTACCTGTCTGATCTTTGTGTGTGCCCTCAGTCACGCAAAACGACCAAAGATGTTGTTAGCATTTGGCCTCTCCCAGCATATTCCTATTGCTCCAAACGGGGGTGAAGTTGGAAGCTACCGCGCTCTTCTCAGGGCACACACAAAGATCAGACGTATCAACTCGTCTAAGCTTAGGTAAGAACATATCTCAGTATGGAAAAACTGTGGCCTGTTCCTTTAAAGAGTGAGTGTGCTGGAGCTTTTGTTCGCTTTTGCATCTAAAGCCAAAGAATAAAGATTCAGATAAGAAAATATATTTGCTGTAATAATTATTATTTGTGTTTCAACAAAATATTATTATTATCTATTGGTTTATTTGGTAGGGTCAGTGCAAGTTAATCAATGGCTATTTGTCCTTAATCCAAATTAATTTAAGGTACTACTCGCAATTTAGCACCAGACTTAGTAAATCAGGCCCTTAGTTTTATTCCCAAAGTGAAGAAAAGATCAAACACACACCGCAATGTTTATATTACGACGTTTGTCGACTCGTATGTCAATAGTTTGTCGGGAAATTGCTACCACATCGCCGCGCTCCGCCATGTTCCCCATGTGCATCCATTCACAAATACTGACTAATGTTTGGCGTCCACGTGATGCACAGAATCCCCTCGACAAGTCACCTTAATCCAAATATGGTCATTTCCTTTGTGAAAAGTGCTATTAGAGATAGTCTCTCTTTAGAGCCTGTTTTCTGAAAATAAAGTTTGCATTACACTCTTGCACCATCTCCATTTTAGTTTTTTAATAACTCTTTTTTTTAAATCCCAAAAAACATGACAATAACTGGATTATTTAAAGACTGAACAACAGATAAAAAAAAATCTCCTCCAAGTTAAGACAATTAATTTAAACCAGGCTTTATCCATTAAATCGATTTTGTTTTGTTGACAATATAAAACAAAATTACCGAAAACTTGCGATACATTTTCCCCTCACATATTTATGTCAGTTATCTACAGTAAATGTGTCAGACTGGTTTGTTTCATTCGATCCACCTGCAGTGTCTCGCCTGAAGAGAGAAAGAAAAAGGAAAAGAAGAGAAAGAACAGACAGGGGAACAGAGAGAACAGGAACTGGCCCATTGAGTTTTATGTCATCTGGCTGCGGGTCGGCACCATTTGTGGTTCTGTTCGGCATTCCTCCGCGCACCACCACAGGCCACATAAAGCGCGGCAGCTCGGCCGCGCAGAAAGGCAGGTGTATGGTATGGGAGGACTCCGGGGCCCTTGTTTCTGCAGGTTTCCATGCCGTTTTGGCCCAAACTAAACATCCATAGTGAGTATTGTGGAGTGTAAGATTTATGCTCGATCTCTACTCCGCTTTTAGAGCCTTTCCATCCGCCATTTGGACAACTATAAAAGGCCCTCTTCTAACTATATAGAAGCCTGGGAACTCTCCGCTCTCCACCGTTTCATTTGTGGCATGGATTTCTCTTCACTTTACCTCTATTTTGTCTTTAATTTGATATAATTTAAACATTACTGAACAAACCCCAACAACACATCAGTCTTTTAGTTAGAGTTTGTGCGTATTTGAACTGAGGCTCAATGGAAAGTGCCTTTTTTTGTGTGTATAACCACTGGTATAATCAAAGCAGCTTATGATTACTGCTTCTTTAGTTTGCTGGAATTGCTAAAAAATGAGAGTCCACACATTTGTTTTTTGTTTCTCTGTAAAAGCCTGAAAGATCTTTCCTTTGAAATAATCTTTGTGGTTCATCGATCGTAGTTTACAAACGACGACAGGCGATGAAATTAGCCTGGATATGACCTGATATCATTGTACGTTTTAGTAAATGTGTTGTTTGGCCATCGTCTACTGTCCAAGATGTCGCACCAGTTGTTTTACTGCAGTGCCACTGCGTTCGGTAGCTGTTGCCATTTCCTTCTGAGTTTGCTGTGTCAGTGTCAGTAGCTGAGCTCCTTGTCATAGACAGAAAATAAACGCTAGTTCTTGGGAGCCTTATTGATTTTGTGGCTAAAACAGGCTTATGTTTGCTCCATGTTTGAGCGCTTTTACTTGCATCTTCAAAGGTTCTTGAGTCATCTTCTATACTCAGTAGTTGAAATCTCGACCGTTTCGCCTCTCATCCAAAAGGCTTTGTCAGCGGACTAAAGTCATGCTCAGACCACAGCTTACATAAAGACCACGAGGAGGAGTTGGGGTAGGCCTCCCCTCTAATCACAGCTACTCTCACCTGTGGGTAAACACCTTTGAAGTAGAGCGTCTCTAACAACCTGTTCACCCCAGAGTATCGATCTGTCCTGCCCTATTCATAGCTGATCACTGCTAATTACCTGCCTATTGTTCTGTTGTTGGCTGAGGTGCCACCTCATTGGCATGACAACGCCCTGTCGGCTGGCAGCGAATGAGATTAGCATAAAGTGGAGAAAGATTCAATCTGAGCCTGCCATTCCAGTTCATGGAGGGATTCTCATTCTTGACAAAAATAGCTTCTTTCACTCCTCATTCAAACGTTCTTCTTTAGCTAAAATTTTGACCTCTCAGTCGTCACAGGAGTGGTTGGAGGCTTTGAGGTGGAGGTGCACAGCCGACTGGGGGCCGCTTGTGCTTTCTCTTCGGTGTTGATAAAGTCTCTTCTGTAGAACTTGTTTAGTTTCTCCAATATAATAGTCATTGCATTCTTCTTTGCTTCGAATAGAATAAACCACATGGCTTTCTTTGTGTCTCAGAGTTTTGTCTTTGGGATGAACTATTTTTGTGTTCACAGGTTTATGGTACACTGGAATCCTGTGCTGCCTTTTTCTTGCAGTATTTGTAGTAATTACTTTGTCCAGTTTCCCAACACGGATCGTCAATATTGGGAATGCTTCTTTTCACAATAATCGCATCAACCATCAGCCCACATAAAGCCCCTCCTTCTGTGTCTCCTTTAAATGTGGTTCTCCTCGCGGTTCCTCTTCTCTCCCACTGGGTTTTTGAGTTTTTCCTTGCCGTGAAGGAAGGTCTGAGGACGTGGGATGCCTGCTGCACCTACACATCCGTTCATTTGGACGATACTGCACCGTTGTCATGGTGTCTGTATCAAAAAAAAACTTCCTTTTCACCCTCCACCCCAGAGACCCTTTCAAACATGCGCCGTTGCTTCCCCACACACACATTAAGGCGGGCGGCCACTGCGGTCGCAAAACGAGGCGGAGGAAACCCAGAAGAAAAAGTGTCATGTAGAAAAAATCCCACAGCCAGGAAACAAGGCATAATAAAACTTCCACAGCGAGGGTTTACGCCGCTCGTGTTGTCGGGCCTGTTATTCCCTGCCTTCCAGTCTAATTGATGTGATCTTCCGAAGCAGCCAGTCGGCCCTCGGAGCCAGCGGTGCCACCAGAAGGAGCGGTGGCAATGCCCTTTTAGCTGTCGCCACCGTTTGCCCCGTCCTGCCCCACCAACGAGACTGGGAAAACACCTAACGCAAACAGCCGAGGGTGTAATCAGGCCCGCAGGCTCGTACGCCGGGCGCGGGGTAAAAGCGGACCGCGCTATAATGAGCGTATGATGGCGTGTGCGTTTGCCAACCAAGTCATATGGAACTCCAAATGGGCATACATCTGGTTGTGATGGGAAACGATGGCTTTAGTGGCTTGGCAGCACCGCGTCCCGGAGCCGGAGAGGAAAATGGCAGAGTGGGAAATGTAGCATGGGATGGAAACATGTATGTTCCATAATTCATGGCGATGCAAAGTAGACGGCTTCATAAATCATCTTTTTTTTGTACTTTTACTTTGCCGTACAATTAGTTTGTCACTTATGGTTAGCTACTACTGGGGTAATACTACAATTTGTGTAATTATGCTTCAGGGTAAGTACGCACAGTGGTAACTGACCACCAATAATGTGCGAATGCTAAATACTGTATTCAACATTACTGGTGTCTTGAGGGTAAGGCCTTGGTGCAACTATTTTCTTTGATGAAACAATCGATTGAGGGAAAAAATGAAAGAAAGAAAAGGCTCTGACAAAATATAGTTTGGCAATATATCGCAATACGTCTTTGTTGTGGTACGTGTATTGTGTCGGGAGCCATGTATCGCAATACTTTTGATACTCAACTCAGTTCTAGAAAAAAAAATATATACAAATGTTTTTGGCTTAAAGTTGATGTGTGACATTTGCATTTTTCAAAATGTTTTGCTCATAGTCTGACTGATTTATACTTAAAATAACCTTAGAAAACTCGGAGAAACTTCAGAGTAAAGTATTGTAGGTTGTTCTAATGACATGTATCACAATACGTATCGTATTGGGCCCTCTGTATCGGAATACTGTGTGTGTTGCATCGAAACAAAAATGTTTTGTTCCAGCCCTATATCTTTGGTGTAATGTTACTTTTGATTAATATTAATTAATACAATGGCATTGGTCCAAACGAGGCAGTCATCTTGCAAAAAAGACAGCAGCTCAGTGAGTAAAGTGTTAGGCTAAAGTCATGCCATCTGCAATTCCTCACCTCTTACAGATGCTGCGCACTCATCTTGCGTGCACACAACTGCTGCGCCAGTTGGTGAGGCCAGTGGCAAGAGAGCGTCTCTTAGAAAACACACACTGCATCAGGTCTGAAGCTGCAGATTTCACAGAGCGCCCCCTGTCAGCGCAATAGGCCACTCTACAGCCTGTGTTTAGTAACACAAGATAGAGCCCTAAGTCTGTGGGCTGTGCTGCTCGATTCTATCTGGTTCTGTCTTGGCTTTAGAGTCTGATTCTGTTTTGATTTTAGTATCTGGTTCTGTTTTGGTTTTCGTGTTGGGTTCTGTTTTTGGTTTTAGTGTCTGGTTAGTTTTTTGTGTCTGGTTCTGTTTGGTTTTGTTGTATCTGATTTTGTTTTTGTGTCTGGTTTTGTTTTTTGTGTCTGGTTCTGTTTGGTTTTGTTGTATCTGATTTTGTTTTTGTGTCTGGTTTTGTTTTTGTGTCTGGTTCTGTTTTGATTTAGTATCTGGTTCTGTTTTGGTTTTCGTGTTGGGTTCTGTTTTTGGTTTTAGTGTCTGGTTTTGTTTTTTGTGTCTGGTTCTGTTTTGTGTCTGGTTTGTTTTTTTGTATCTAGTTTTGTTTTTGTATCTGGTTTTGTTTTTGGTGTCTGGTTCTGTTTGTGTCTGATTTTTGTGTTTTAGTGTCTGGTTCTGTTTTGGTTTTAGTGTCTGGTTTTGTTTTAGTTTTAATGTCTGGTTCTGTTTAAGTGTCTGGTGTCTGTATTTTATTGGAGGTTTTTAGAGTCTGCCAGTATTTAAAAGCACTAGACATTGAATTTAAATGATATGAGGCTTTTCAAACTGTGACTTTGTACATTTTTTCATTGTTATTATTCAACAAAACTACCTTGACAGTTATTCATAATTTCAGTCACTAAGAACCACTTTTAATCTTGCTTTAGTGTAGTTTTGGTCAGCGAAAATGTTACTGTGACTACAATGATGACGGAATAAACAGTGCTTTGTTGACAAGTATTCACCAGTGGGGGAGTTAAACGCCGCACACTAAACCTCCCCGGGGACCAATCCCCAGTCACTCCGGTGATTTAGCCCGGCTCCACGCAGCAGGTGCTCGGCGCTTGAGTTATTGTCTCCGTTTTATTGCCGTGAGTTCAAGTTCAGCGATTTAAAGTTGAAACGTCTTCCCTTTTCCCACTCTTTCTTCATCCCTAATGCCTTCCTCTCCTGCTCCCGACACTTCCTGCTCCCTTTCTCTGGGCCGGCCCACACATCCGACCTTTGGCCCTCCCACATATTTGACTTGTGGGCCCGTCATCGCCCGGTGGCTCTTAAGGACAGCCTGATAAAAAGAGGCGAAGAAAGAGGCCTTGTCCCGAGTGGAGATGAATCGGCGGCGACAAAGGGACAGGACCCCCGCTTTTCCTTTTCATTCATGAGCGGTGTCACAGGTCGCCCTCAGATGTGTGGCTCCACAGCAGGATGGAGGAGAGAGGGAACATGTGGGGGTTGGAAATGAGCGTAAATCACTAGTTTCAGGAAGCATGAGCATTCAGACGAACAGAAACCTTTTATATTTTCAGATGTTTATATGCTTTATTATATTACATTGCCAATCTTGAACTCAAAGCACTTTGACTTTATAAAAGTTTTTTACTTATTTGCCAAAATGTACTCGTAACTTAACTCAAAATATTATGTTGGTAGATGTATGTTTTGTATGTTCTAAGTTTTAGCGAATTTTACAATATGTTTTATATCTATTTTTTCGCATGGGATTAAATTTACCTCGGGACCTCCGTAAAACCAAATTTACCTGAAGGACGTTTATTTTCATGGGCATTCACATGGGATCCTCGGTCACATACTTTACCCTGTGATGGGACGGGCAGATAATAACACTGAATGAGAACAGTTATCCTTTTATCCATTCGTGTTGCGAGCCCAGACTATCTTAAGGGCAAGGTTTGTTTTGTGAGCTTTGCTTTAGCGACAAAAGCTGTTTCTTACTGCACGCTATGACAAAGTCAAGTCTCTGGGATATTCCTCACCTCATCAAACAGCAGTGTCTTTTCTCTTTCATTCCCTTCACTCTGATGCAGCCTCATAAATCTAAACTTTTCACCAAAGCAAAGCAGCAAAACTTGATCCAAATATCTATCATGTTGCGGTGAAATTGAGCTCAATTAGTTTTCCCTTTTACACTTTAATTGGGCATGTAAATGTTCAATACATTTTGAATGAATGTTGCCTTCATTACACTGGTTATGGTTTTAGTCTGTGTTTCATGTTGCACCATTGCACCATATAAAACTTTTAGTAAGTGAAAACTTTCACTGACAATGGTAACAAAACCTATTCTGATTCTGATGTATGTATCTATTTATTTTATACTGTGTGTATGCGTGTGTGTGTGAGTTAGTGAGTGAGGGGATGTGTGCATAGACGGTGGGGTAAAGGTTTGAGTGTGTGTGTGTGTAATGTTTGTATATTATACAGATATTATCTTCGGTGGGATGGAAGGGTATGCCAGGTGTATTTGTTTTAAATGTTGTAATCTGTAAAGCACTTTGTGATACCTTTCGGTATGAAAAGTGCTTTTTAAATAAAGTGTGATTAATTGATTGATTGATCGATGTACAGAGGAAAATAATGTGATGGTTTCCATAGAAAAACAGCGCTCCAAGTGCTGCTTGTAATGAAACACACCTCAGTCGGCGTCAAAACGCAAGATCGCGCGTGTCCCACGTTGCGTTTTGAGTTGCACACAGACTGCGCCAGGCGGAAGATCTGGCCCTGCACGTTTCCATGTCTGGTAAATATGTTAAAATAGACTATTTGACAAAGGCTAGTTAACGTAATAAAGCAGTGGTTCTCAACTGGAAAAGCGTCAGGACTCACTATTACTCACAGATGACATACTGCGACCCAAATCAGACTTGAAGTTGTAAAATATAATATAAAATACTACTAATTAATAAGCATAAGCCAAAAGAGCTGAAATCATGATAACAACAACCCGATAAGTCATTTTAAGACTCAGGTAGTGATTCTATACCTTATCTGTACATACAATACATTTTAAAATAAATGTTTTCTGGGAAAGGCTCGCGACCCACTGAAAAGAGTTCCACAATCCACTTTTAGGTCCCGACCAGTTCCGAACCACTGTAATAAAAGGACTTTTACCGCAAGGCAACAATAAGATTCCTAATTTAGCAGGTCACATAAAGTTATTCAACTACCTGTTAATAGTGAATATCCTGGACTTTCAGAATAACACATGTACAAACAGCAAAGTCCTTAGGAAATATGCTCAACTCATTTCTGGAAAAGTCAGGAAAGAACGGTATTTTTGCTGATAACATGACAACACAAAGACAAAACAGTCATATTATCTGAGCGCTGCATTTTGCAAAGAAAGAATGGACTCCAAACACGTCAAGTCACGTTTCATACACAAGGGAACTTTGCCTGATTTTTCTTTTTCCCTTTTGTGCTATTCCACATTATTATCCAGACCAAAGCCGGCTGTAAACAGTACGGCATCTGACTCCCATTACGACGCAGGGGCCGGCAGAAGCAGGTTCCTATACGTGTCCACGATGAACCCCCTATACATCACGGTGGTACTTTGCAGCCGCTAATTAACTACCAGGCGCTTTTTGGTTTCTGCCTTAGAAAATATACAAAGTAGACAAACACTTCGACTTGTGCCAGGGCGGAAAAAAGGCTTCTTCAGAATGCGATTTTAAAAGAAACGCTGTCATATTTTGATATTGCGCGCTAGCATTCGTAAAACTGGACACCAAAACTGCCACCGCACCATTTGTAAGTTTATTCATATCGACCACTGAGGAGCTGTTATGAGTAACGCTACATAACACTGGCTGCAAAATGCCCCGGCCGCTGATTGGCAATGAGAAAGAGATGACTAATCGAAAACACAGTCGAGCGTGGATAATTAATGGGTCCATTAGGTCGGGGGGGTAATCTCCGCGATCCAGAATTAACAAACTGTGAGAAAAGGGTCCGACGCGGAGGTGATTAAGAGTGTGGCCACGTTGGTTCTAATTAGCTACACAACCACAGTCACAACCAGATTCGGGCGCATATGTCAGTGTTTTAACAGGGATTGTGTGTGAAAAAGGAGCAATATGGTGTTTTAGGTCGGTCTTCTTCCTTCTGGTGAAGAGGGAGCGGAGTCGAAAGGCAAAGCTCTCGATTTACCGGTCGATCTATGTTCCTTCTCTCACCTTTGGTCAGGAGGTCTGGGTAATGACCAAAAGGACAAGATGGTCGAGCAGTCGAAATGAGTTTCATGTCCCATTGAGAGGAGGCCCCATGGGAAGACCCAGGACACTCTGGAGGAACTATGTCTCTGAGCTTGCCTGGTGCTGCCTAAGGAAACCCTCAGAAGAGCTGGAGGAAGTGTGCAAGGATAGGTTCAGATTGAAAATTGATGGATGGATAGATGGATGTGAGAGTCCCCAGTTGTTGCTTTCATATTTTGGTGGTGACCTGAAAAGTTTAATAATTTTGAGTAAAAGCTGATCATAAATCGTATTTTCTTTGTGTTTTTGGAGTATTGTCAAATGAAGACAATCGTCAAGACTCGCCAACGCAAACAGAAATATACACAAACAGAATTATACAAACTCAAAGAATGGTTTAACAGAAATAAACTATCGCTGAACTTATTGAAAACAAAAATGATTTTATTTGGCAAACGGAATAGTGACACTCGGATTCAAAACAAAATTGACGATGTTCAAATAGAACAAGTCAAGGAATATACATTTCTGGGTGTGATCTTCAATCATAAGGTTAGCTGGAGACCACAAATAAACATTATTCGTGGTAAAGTGGCGAAAAATGTGGCCATAATGGGCAAGTGTAGATATTTTCTGGACCAAAAGGCTCTCTTCACCCTGTACTGTTCCTTAATCCTACCGTACATACACTACTGCTCAGAGGTCTGGGGAAATACCTACAATAGTCATTTGCTGGTTTTATATAGACTCCAAAAGAAGGCCATCAGAATTGTTCATAAAGTGGGGTATAGGGACCATACAAATATACTGTGTTTAAAATCCAACACCATGACACTTGATGACATCATAAAACTCAATTCCCTGCTACAGATATATAGAGCTGTAAATAACCAGCTCCCTAGTAACATACAGTGAATGCTTGGTAAAAGAGAGGGAAGATACGATTTAAGGGGAACTGATAATCTGAAAGTACAATGTATCCATTTGTGATACTGTAAATGAAATTATGTAAATATTGTAAATAATAACGCACTGTAAATAATAGCTCAAATAAATCAAATCAAACTTGTTGCTTGGATGACAAATTGGCAGATCTTTTTTTTACTTTGCTTTTCTGTACTGCCCTTCCTGTGCTGTAACAGAGTTGTCCACATTGTTAAATCTCATCCAGAGACACAGAATCTGAAAGGATTTTGAAGTTGACGGATCCAAACCCGCCTGCAAAGTGATAAAGAGAAGTTTCGAAGAGTAAATCAAATAAAAAAGTGACTTGAATACCAGACCGGTTTTCTCTTGGAGTTGATGTATTCCTCCTGATGGAGGTACTTTAGTCTCATCGCAACCATCTGGCGCTGTTCTTGTTTTGTCCAAGGAGATTGGGAGAAGATAGCGCGGTCCAAACACTTCCCAGTAATAGACCTCCTGCTGCGTGAGGGGCTGCTTTCATCTCTGCGCCTCATTATGCCACTGGGCCCAGGGCTCAGGTATGATGCACCAGCAACGGGGAGTCGACTTAATAATTCTCTCGTTTGGCCGACGTCAGAGTGTGTGAGTGCACATACATTTAGCTATACTGAAGCAAAGAGACTGCAGACTTTGCCACCGGTTCCACAAATTCTTCCTTTTTTATTTTTCCTGATGCGCAGTGTCTGTTGTTAATTACAGTGTTCTGAGATGTATGAACAGGGCTGGTGTACAGATACAGATTAAGGGCACAGCTACTAAGTCTTTGTAAAGATGTTGAGAAAGTGTGGATGTGCACCGTTTACTGATTTGACACATCACTCACATTTACACAAGATCTACAAAATGATGGTTGTGAATATCATGGGCTCTGTCATTTAATTTCAAGGATTTTTTGGCCCGTAGGCTTTATTAGACAGGCTGACAAAAGGACTGACGTGACAGGCACTCGAGAGCTTCGGCATTGGAACAACTGCCAATGCCGAAGAACTCATGAGCAAAGAGTTCTTTTCTTATGGACAACTCTTGGCTAAGGCCTTTTAAAATAAAAGTTTTATTGAAGGCATCTTGGCCTTTGGCGTCCAGTGTTGTGGTGGAACTTTATCCCTCCAAGATAATCGGCCAGCAAATGGGCAGCTTTTCCAGTCCGTGCGACAAATTCAGTAATTCATGGCCAAGCAATATTGGAGTTAATATCTACATCACCGTTCTTCCTTCAGTAATCGTCAAAACAAAACCTACGAAAAGCAGCTCAATCCTCTACATCGTCAAGTCCTCGTAAGAGGAAGCCTGTGCGGTTGCATACACCAAAGCACGGAGCATGTTGTCCCGCTATGTCTCCCCGGGGAAGTGCTTGGAGTGTCAGTCTACGAGGCTGTCAGTGCCTGCTCACAAACAGTCTATAAGTCCCCCCCTCAGTCCCCTGCTGGAATAACAAGCACCCCCTTTTTACCGAATAACCCCCGCTTCACCTTATCCTTCATTGTGCCCACCCCCTGTCGCAAATGGAGCTTCGACGTTATTGAAAAATCCTCGTTTCTTACTCCAGCTGCTATACAAATGAGCGTATTACAGAGCTTACGGGTATTAGTTTTGGAAAGCCCTGCGCCCAAATCTGACAGATTTCTTTTGTCTGTCAGAGTGAAGGGGACACCAGTGAGGCTAAATGGCAGAGATAAGTCCGTAGACGGGCAAAAATGAATGAGGAGTTAGCTCTAGTCTCTTTGGATTAATGTCAGAACAGTGGGAACCTATAGAGCAACTCCAAAACGGCTGAAAAAAGGTTGGTGACATTTAACAAAACTTTTCACTTATGCTTGACAACACAGTGGTATAATTAAGCCGATTTTAGCCCAGATTTTCCCCTTCTGACAATCTTAGGGACGCTCCGATTATCGTAAAATAAGCTCATCAGATATTCCTGCCGTGTGTTGAGTGTTCAGACTGCTCTTGTCTGCTTGGAAGGACATTGAGACCGCTCTGATCTCAAAGCAGGGATATTCAACATGTTGGATTTTTTTGGCCCGATTTCTCATCTTGTGTTCACTGTTACATGTAGTCAATCGGAAAGCGAGGTAACGAGGCGGCAAGGAAGTACGGAGGGGAATCCAAAATCAAAACAAGGAAGTCAAGAAAGATGAATTTCTTGCGCGCCATGACTCATGAACCACAAGAAAGTCTGGTGGACGTCGGAGACGGGTTTTTTGAGTTAAAAACAAACTACAAACTATTACCACTGCCTCTTCTCCAGCCGCCATGTTTGTTTACTCTGAAGTCACATTGTGAATTTCTCGTCTGACTTGGGAATGTGTGTGATGTGTTGATTTTGCTGTGTGGCTGCACACCACATACTGTACGACCCAAACTGTTACAGCCTGTGGGGTCTCAGGTTTGGACAATCTGCCAACAATTTTAAAATCTTCCCGTGTGAACCAGGCTTTATGCACACAAATTTGGATGACGAAGAAGACAAGAGGTGCAGGTGAATAGGGGGGGGGGGGGGGGAAATTATATTTAAAGATATTAATTTGAAACTTTAGCTGGACATTACTGATATAAATATAAGGAAAAAATGTATTGCATTTTATGCATACAAATTGTCAAAGTTTTCTATAATTTCAGCGACAAAATTTAAACAGTAGATAAACCCAAAAATGTATGGTTTTATTTTGTTGACATATTAGTAACAAATACATTTCAGAGGGGATTGTGGATCTTGTTAAGGTTTTGAGTTTTGAGGTTTTTTTCAAAATTCAATCAGTTAGGCTTGGAATTAGATATTAAAAATGCCTCTGAAAAAAATATCATAATATTGTTAAGTCCAAGACTGGAAAGTTTGGAGTTTGTAGGACCTACTAAAGTGGAGTCGTTGTGGAACAAAAACATAACTTCCTAAGCGGTCTCTTACTCCACAAAGCTTTATTTATTTATTTATTTGAGCAGTAAGTCTGCTCAAAGGGAGTAGGCCGAAGCGAAAAGCTTATAAGCGCCCACCCCAAAATAACTGTACACCTGACTTCTATTATCTAGAATGCTAAGCGTCCTATCTTTAATTTGGGAGATTTTCATAAAAATCAATGTTTAAATGAGCTAGATTTCGGTGAGTGTTTTGTTTTACAGTTTTAGAATCTCCTTTGCTGTGGAGCTCTTCAAACTGGGTGTCCGGGTGTCAAGGGTCAGGCAGGTAGGAATGCTGCACCATGAGAGCAAACATAATGAAGTGATCAGCGAGCGACCTGGGGCCATGAGTTATGAGACCTGTGCAGCTCAGTGGCAGGTGGCTACAATAATGGGGTCATCCCTGCAGTCATCAGGCCTATTAGGACGCCATTCACTGTCAACGCTGATAACATCCCGTCCTTATCCAGGGTACATGCAGAATGTCAAATTTATTACCAGCCACTTTTTAACCCCGTCTTTCTCTCATACAACACAACTTTGAATCAAGCAAATATTTCTGCTGTTAGCTTCTCGTAGCTTTAGCTGTGTGGGGATGAAAACAGATGGCCTCCCCTTTTGGCAATGAGCTGCAACGAACCATGTTTTCTCCATTGATGAAATCGGATTTGGTAATTTCAAGAATAAAACGTGAGTGAAAGTCAAAAGTGAACAAAAGTTTGTTTGGAAAAGACGTCCTCGCAAACTTGTAAAGGTCCCGAGTCATCTGTGAAACTTACATGGCTGTTCTGTCTCCTCCTACGAAGTCTGCTCCTTAAAAGGCGGGAAGCCTCCACAGAGTGCCAGAGCTTGACTGACAGGCTCTGGAGCTACTGTAGTCAATGCACTGAAAAGGCTTCCACTTTCAGGGCTTCTGTACAATGGGTCATAGCGATTTTTAGAAAAAATAAAGCTCTTTGGAGTCAGGCTTTTAAGTCACCCTATGGAGGTCTGAAGTCCCATTAGAATCCTGTCTACCAAATGTCTTTTGGAGTCACCCCTGGCCACAATGGTATTACAGCAATGTCAGCTCCCCGCCATGAGGACCATAGAGAAGCACGTTCCTCTCCCATTGGTGTATAAGCAGTGTTGGGGTAACGCGTTAGTTAGTAGCGCAACGTAACGTGTTTGATGTCCAAGCAATCTAGTACTAGATCATTTTTCAAAACAGTAACTACTTTGCGATTTTATGTCGTAAAAGAAGAAGACACTTCACCTGATTTGACTTGTTATCTGTGTGCTGCAGGGTCTAATGTATAATCTTTTACAGGAGCATAGTCAACTCCAGGTTTGTTGACAAACTGTGGAGGCCATTGTGCCTAACCCTAACCCACAAGAGGAAAAACTTAGTTGGTCACAGGCAGTAATAGAACTGCCTTTTAGCTGAATAGTAATCATACTGTCCCGATCAAAAGATTAAGACCAGGTGAAAAATGGCAAATGTTCACCATTTGCATGGTTGGATCTTAACAATGTTCCAAGAAGAAATAAAAAATACATTTAGTGAACCTTTTATTGAAAACAACAATTAAAAAGATATTGTGTTTTGCAGCTGATCAAAAGTTTAGGATCACATGCCTTTAGAAGGAAGGAAGGAAGTACTTTATATACAGTTCTGTGGTGTTCAAGGAAGACGTCATGACTGAGTATCTGACAGAAAATGACCCTGAATCCACATTTTTGCACAGATTTGGCCTTTTGAAGCCATGTGGTCCTAAACTTTTGATCAGCTGCAATAAAACCTATTTAACTTTAATTTCAATAAAAGCTTGACTCTTTTTTTTTTTTCACCCATCGTTAAAACGACTTTACCAAATCCATTCCGTGAATCCATTCCGGTTTTTGTTTTATGAGTTACTACGCCTGTTCAATCTAGTCCGATTCCGTGTTTTTACGGGTCCTGCGCTCAGTGACCCAGGCCATGCGGTCGTGTTTATTTGAGGAGGAGGCTGCGCCAAAAAAGATAGGAGAGGCAGGGGCAGAGACACGAGCTGCCGCTACAGAGTGAGTAAGTTTAACTAGAGCGATTAGATGACAATAAAATTACCATTAAATCCCTTTGGCACTTTGTAAATAAGAAAATTCAACCCAAGCTAAATGCAACAGTTGAGTTTAGCCTAAACTGTTTAGGTGAAGCTGTTAGCATCTATTTCACATGAAGTCAATGAAGTTAGCTCTGTTGGATTTCGTAGAAAGTCCTGAACATAGCCTTAAATGCTGATGTTGTCTCTTGTTTTAAGCAGAACATAGACTTATTACATGTGTGAGGAAAATCCAAACACCCATGGGAAAATTAAATTATGGTAGCCTACATTAGGCTAATCTAATAATAGTATATTACATTCTCAGACTTTCTAAAACATAGTATTGTTTCCTACATCATCAAAATGCTTTACAGTTACTTAAACTGAATTAATTGTGTATCATATAGAAATTCAAACAATAAATTGTTACAAATAATAACATTTGTTACAAACACTTTATTTTACCCGGCAGCGTGCACGTGTAACTATACCCGCTGCCAAACCAGTAAACCTAGGGGAAACACTGTCATCCGTATAGCAATAGTCCTTTTATTCCAAGTTCGTTTCACTTTTGATGACTGTAAACCTCCAAATGGAGTATGAGGGTTCCCACACGTCAGACACACCTGACAGTAGCTCGGCGGTCACGCTGAAGCACACTGTCCACCGCGCTGACAGTTTATGGAGCAGCCGTTTCCCCAGGACTGACGTGTTTCTGAGTCAGACTTCGGGGTGACTAAGTATCACGGTGACGCTCGCATTAATTTAGGCCACTTAACACCATTTTCCAGTTGGACTTGTTTTCTAATGAGGCAGGGCAGCGGCAATTAGGTGATTAGGGTTATGTGGCAGTGGCATGCTTTCTTAGGCACACGGCAGTGGACAGAGTCTCGCTAACCGTCTGAACCAGGAGTCATTAAGTAAATAGATGACAACAAACGGTCAAACAAATGAATAGGCGGCTGAGGTAGAATTTAGGTTTTTGTAAATGTGTGGTCATAGCCGTCACGTTCAAAAATATTGCATGTAAAAAGGATAATTTGATTTGTTTCTAAAAGGACGCTTCATGTGGCAGCCTCTATTTGTGGAGTGTTGCTATACTGTCAATAGAAATACAGACATTTATCATGATATTACATTACATTACAAAATGTCCAAATTTGCAGAGCCTTGGTCCCTACAATGGAATGGACCGGCAAGAGTCTGTGACGTGCACTCCACCATGTGCTTTTGTTTGCACGTGTACAGTGAAAATATCAGCATTCATAATGCAGCCATCACAAAGAACTAGGGCCGGGACTCGATTAAAAAAATTAATCTAATTAATTAGAGGCTTTGTAATTAATTAATCGAAATTAATCGCATATAAATATTTGACCTGAGAACAGTGAGAAGTAAGTTTTTTCATAAGGATTTTTAGTATACCATTGAATAATGACTGAATACGTAAGCTTAAGCAACAAAATATTGTTTATTTTTGTTCAACCAAGTCCAACAGACCAGTGCAATATTGCCATTAATTGTGTGTCCGCAGGAAAAAAGGAAACTGAAGTGTGGAAAGCAAGGTGTGATTAATTTCGATTAATATTTTAATCGCACTAAACCTCATGTAATTACAAAGAACAGTACCGGGCTGCACTGTATAGGAGCTTCCTCTGTGCAGTTCACAGAAGCACTCCAATCGTGTCAATAAACTACTGACTAACCTCCGACTCGACCCACGTCCACACAGAGATGAAGATGGGCCATGTGTGCTGCTTGTGTAGAGGAAAGAAATATTCCATTAAAAAAAATATTTTAAATTTCAGTTTCATTTATTTGAGGTGAAACAACCAAGTCACTTCCTTTAAGTAAACTCTTGCATGCCAATGACGAAACTAGCTCAATGTGCAAGTGCCCCCTTCTTTTTCAAAAGCAGAAGCCCTCCTCTTAGCAAATTAATGCTTACGGGACACGAGATGAACTGATAAGTTGCTCCAGAAAGCGGGGCCAAAAGTGTGCGATTTAAATGTATCTCCTAAATGCACCCAGGTGAAAGTTTCACAGCATTGACAGCTATGGCCCTCCATGCCGTAGAGACTTCAATATGTGGTCCAGACTAAACGTCTTGGTACAGAACAGAAAAGGAGAGAAAGTACTTCCCGGCGATGCTGAAACACTGAATGAAAAATACTGCATTATTGTAAATGGGTTTAAACTACCTAAACGAACACAAATGTCGGGGTTGTCCTGGCGACCTGTATTTGTTTCAGCCTTTGTGCCCACATTTCAGCGGTCGATATGACCAATCTCCTCACACTTCCTTCTCACTTTTCAGCGCCTCGCTCGCCTGTCTGGACCCAGAAGGTGTTAGCGAAAGGTCCAGTCACTGCGTGTGCGTTTGTAGCCTATGATTCATCTTGCCATTCTTGTTAAGCACATGGAAACACGCTGGCCCACGGTGCAGTGGCTGAGAGTTTGACCCAAGTGGAGCGCGCCTAGTCTGACCGGGCAGTCGCTGTTGGACGCCTCAGGGGATTAGCTACCTGGCTCAAGTGCGAAGCTAGCTGTTTATGGAAATTATGAGCAAGTACATGGGTGAGTTTGGAATATAGCTTCGAGAACAATTCCACATGATTTATGGGAGCGCTTAAATAGACAATTATAGATGAAATGCCTACCAAAGCAGTATAGAATAGGGGCGGGAAAGTATTAGATTTACTTGGTTATCGTGTAGTGTCTGCAGTGGAAGGATTTTGTCTCAAACCATCTAATGTCTTTTGCTCAATGTTTAACTGCACTGTCATCAAAGCAGTGGTTTGTGGCTTTTCGAGCTGTCTCTGTGGTGTTGGTAGAGCCTATTATGCCATTGCTGTTTAGTTTCTCCAAAATATAATGCTCCTTGCACTCCTCTTCATAGCAACGAATAGGGTAAACGTCAACTGCAGAGAACAGATGATGACTCAAGGACATTTGTCTGGCATCACAAAAATAGATTCATACAGGTAGAAGCAGGGGTCAAATTTAATGTTTTTAATGCCATTTTAAAACCCTGATTATTATCTGTTTTATCTGTTTTTTTAAATTAGCCTATGTCTGAACAAAACTTGGTGATTTTTATCTGTAAAAAGCGCTATACAAAAAACTTTACTTACTTCATTTTGGCACAATTCCTTGTATGACTTTTGAATGCTTGTTTAGGCCCTGTCCATACGAAGTAAAGGTGAGGACTAAATGCAAATATATTTATCAATCCAGTGCCCAGTGTTTTGGGGTCTGAAAACGAACATTTTCCAAACTAGGGCCCAGAGTGGAAAGATCTCAAAACGCAGTTTGCAGTTGGCTCCCTTGTTACGACGTCTCCGCAACCTTGTACTAAAACGAGAGAGTGGTGTCTGTTATCCATAATCTACTGACCTTATAATGAGTTTCACTCATTATATCCCGCAAGCCACAGGTGACAAGTAGAAAAACACGGCAGAGTCAGTCTGTGTTTTTGGACCGACAGTCAAAGTTCGGCCACTGACAGGTTTTTCTGCTTTTGTCCCGTTTCGTCTGAAGAATAAACTAGCCTCCTCGTCTCTTCTGTAGATCGTAAATCCTTGAATCCGTTTTATTTTCACTTTTCACTTTCACATTCCACAAATGTTTACTGCTACATCTTGTTATCTGTGTTAGCGTCACAGCGCCTCACACAGGCCTGGCAGATGAATCACACCCTTTTCACAGACCTGAGGCAACCCATGTGGCTTCATGCTTACAAAGAAAGTTTCTGAAAGTGTAAGCGTTTTGTCTTCGTGTGGATATAGCAAGTTAAAACAAACAGCTTGACTCACAACATTAACTATCATTCAAATCTTTCTACATGCCTACATTTCTCCTCGACTATAACCATACGACTCTTTAAAGTAAGCTAATGACATTGCTCAACTACTTTCACTGCATAGTTTGTCAAAAATAGAAAATGCCGTTTTAGTAGAAATGTTCCTTTTTAGCGTTTTTCACAAATGTGTGTATTTGAGCTTTACATTTTACTTGCTGCTACCTGTATTGAAACCCTATTAATGAGAAGTCCACTTACCTTTCAGCTGATGGGTTCAATGCCGGAAATATACAATATTCAGCATAATTGAAGCGTGAAGTTTGACACAAAATCGGCGCCAATGCAAATGGTAGTCAAATAAATGTGTTCCATGTTAGAATAAACAAAGAGTTCCGACTGAAAAAGGCCATATAATGTGTCCTGCCATGAGCAAACAGCCTCCTCAAAACAAGCACTTTAACTTAGACACGATATAGGATCAATATTTGTACAGCCCAGTTTGACTTCAGGTTAAAGTGAAAAGTCAAACCCAATGACACCGAGTCGTTTGTCTCGACCGTCACTGAAATGTCAGGTATAAGGGGTTTACCGAACCAGTGTCTGCAAGAGCGACAAAGGGGGGGGGAAAAGAGAGAGGGAGAAAGCACTGCGGGCAGACTCTCCCTCTGTTTACATTTGCAATTTTGGCCAATTTGTCTAAATTGCTTAGCTGACCTCTTCGAGAAAAAAAAAAGAGCATATGCTTAATGTCAAAGAAGCAGCAAAATATGACTGATCACCTTCATTTTGTTCATTTAGCTGCTTGGCGCACGGCTCCAAATTGTGTAGTGTTTCCATGGCGCCAAACCTCCCGCCCTGCATTTAATTAATTTCCTCCTATAATATGGCTTCAGCTTTACAACACTTTTCTTTCTTTCTGGACCCAAACTAGCTTCATGACTACTCGCTGTTTCTTCAATGGACTTACTATGTCCGTTTTTTTTTTTTTTTTTGTCTGAATCTGATTGTAAGATCAAATCGCCAATGGGAGAGTGATATGGCCAAACATCTCTTATGACAGGGTAATGAGTGAAAGGACCTTTCTACTGCATTTATAAGGGCAAAGATCTGGAGCAATTTCCCAGTTGAATTAGCTCCCTATGGAATGTATCTTTAGTAATTTAAGTCTACTGAGACATACTGAAATAAAGACACGCAATTTACCGATCAGTCACACATCTATAGAATATTGGACTATGAAATATAAATAATGGATAGAGCGGAGGTTTAATTTAAGGGTTGATAAATATGTTTGTTGACATATTAGACACTTTGGATATCGTGATTCATTTTTGAGTAATCTAGCTATTAACGGTTAAAGTGAGGAGCGATAGAAATTTGAAAGTACACAATCAAACTCCTCCCCTCTTTAACCAGAAAGCCCTTCTTAGTTTGCAAAATGAGTAGAGCAGGACCAGAAAGGTAAACGATCAAGCTCCTCCCCCTCCCTCCTGATTGGACCGGACAGGCTGGTTCACAGGAAAAGCTTGTCTCATTGGTTAATATGGGAGAATACTAGACTCTGATTAGTTGCCGAGATCCGGGAAGGAGGGACTTTACAAAAAATAATATATAAATATTATTACTAACTTTACATCAAAATGCAAAACCAGGTGGTCGATTTGGCACATTTAATACAATTTGTAATGAAGCTTCAGCGCAAATTCAACCTGGAAGACCTACCTGCAGCATTCACTCATTGCCTCTTCACTGGCAGCCCTTCACCAATCAACCAATCACAGCCCCATCTGAAGCCGCACCTTCGCAACAGCCAATCACCGCAGCTGTTCATTCCTGCTTCGGCCATTCATCGCTCAGGATCCCCTTCTTAAAGGAACAGGCCACCGTTTTTCCATACTGAGATATGTTCTTACCTGAGCTTAGACGAGTTGATGCGTACCTGTCTGGTCTTTGTGTGTGCCTGTGGAAGAGCTTGGTCGCTTCTAACTTCACGCCGTTTGGAGCCATAGGAATATGCTGGGAGAGGCCAAATGCTAATAACAACATCTTTGGTCGTTTTGCGTGACTGAGGGCACGCACAAAGACCAGTCAGGTCCGTATCAACTCGTCTAAGCTCAGGTAAGAACATATCTCAGTATGTAAAACGGTGGCCTGTTCCTTTAAGATTCCTCATCCATCACTCGGCCATTTCCCAGCTGTGCGGCGGCCCTCCTCCACCTGGCCTCTTCTCGGCTCTGCTCATCATTGTCAACCGGCTGCCCTGGGTCTCATCCTCTACCACCAGAGATCAGACTCCGGGGGAAGACTCTGTCAATCATTCATCATCGCCATGGATTTCCTATCGTTAATTCAATCTTCCGCCGGGGTCTGAGCCCCAATCATGATTCATGTCCAATAAAACTTTCCTCACGCCACTCTGTTTCTGGGAGTCTTTTTAGGGTATGCTTTATTGTCCCTGTAGGGACATTTGTCCCCTGCATTTGACGCATCCTTTCGATGTCGCTGGGGCGATCTGTCAGGAGTGTGCGACCGGAGTGCAGCGCCAACAGACCCAACTCGAGATGTCGGGCCAGGCTGATGGTCAGCATCACCTGGTGAATTATTAACCTATTGTGCATCCAGACACGGAGAAAGAAACATGCAAACTCCACACACGGTTTGGGAATAGAACCAGGGACCTTCTTAAAATCACTGCAACTGCGAACATTCAAGATTAAATAGGCACATTCTTAATGAAAAATACAATTACTGAAATTCAATCTTGCCTCTTGTTTTGAAGCTCAAAACACAACAAATCACGCCATGAATTAGATCATGAAAACCCTTCTTTAAAAAGAACTTCGAGATCTTGTGAAGACTGGATCATTTGGAGTCCGTAGATGCAACTTTAAGTCGAGTTACACTAAAGTGAGTAAGTGCTTGAAGTTGCAATGTCCCGTCTAAATCTAAGGAGAAACAGAGACTCATTACAATAACTAGATACTTTTTTATGAACATTTGGGGATCACCGTCTCCAGGTGAAAGTTTACATGTTAAAGAGCAAACTAGCCAAAACAGATTACCGACTGTCGCCATTTTCCAGGTGACAAAAATAGACAGGCGGAAGGAAAACACCTTTTACAAACCCATAGCACTACCTAAAGTTGAATGAAACACTAATTGTTGTCATTTTTCTTATGAGAATTGGAGAGAAGGCAGCTGTCAAGAGGCAAAAAATACAAAACGTTTTTTTCTCTTTTTACATAAATAAATCATGTGTCGGTCGAGTGTTTACATATCAGTGTTTCTGGACATTATACGGAGAATAACATTTGGATATTGGCTTGGAACAAGTATAGTACAGATAGTATCTCAGTGCAATTTGGAAAAGCAATTACGGCACAAAAACTCAAGTCCTATTTACTTTGTTTCAAGATGAGTGGCCCGCACCGAACATGTCAGTTGGAAGCTTTAATGCATTGCTATAAACCACATTCAGGTCTCCCCTTTCCCCCGCACAGTCTAAAGGTACGCTGTGTTTTCCCCCCGCCTGTCCATTTTTAATGCAGCACCGCGCTTGTTTATCTGAGGGCTCTGGCTTTTCCCGTAAGTGAGCTGTCAATCCATCATCTCCACGGTGGGTAACCAGACCAGGCCTGTTTCCACTGGGGCGGACCTGGGTGGGCAGTACGCTAGCGGTGGCGCGGCGTAGCTAAAGTGAAGGCAGGTCCGTCCGAGCACGGGGAGACTGGGCCAAAAGCACGACTGTGATAAAACTGTATGGAATACGGAGATAACCACTGTAATTGATAACATTCAGGATTACATTTTTGTTAGCGTGAAATGAATGTGAATGAGGGGGAAGGAAGCAAGTAAGACCTGAGGTGGCAGTAGTGAGTATAACAACGACCAACTTGCATCTAGTCCCTTTAAAGAAGTCCATCCATCCATCCATTTTCTTCCACTTGTCCGTTGTCGTGGGGGCAGCCGTTGGAGCTGCCCAGGTCACATAGCACCGGCCCCCATGGCTCCTTCTGCAGGTGGTGGGTCCACGGAAGGACGGCCTCACGGTTCAAACCGGGCCTGTTGGTCTCTCCTAGGGGGCTACCAGTGTACGCAGACACTGGAGGCAATGTGGGTGAAGTGTCTTGCCCAAGGACACAACGACAATGTGCACCTTCAGGAGGCGGGATTCGAACCCCCGACCTTCCGATCATGAGACGACCCGCTCTACCATCTGCGCCATTGTCGCCCCCTTTAAAGAAGTTTTGGAGTAATTATAGAAAGTTTAGATTTTTCTCCCCTTTGTTGTCCCCAATAGCCGCTGGCTGCTCTGCTTTACGACGACAACACTAGGGGCCGCCATTGGTGTAGTACCTCATCCATTTAGCCGCTAGTCTCACATTGGAACGCATTGCACTTTAGACACGTTATAAACAACTTAAAGCCTGGTTTCTAATTTTCGTACACTTTGTACAGCTAGATATTCCTCCTATGATAACGCTGGGTTAGTTACAATTAAAGAAACCAGGCTGGTTTTTCGTAGGGTACATTTTAGAAATCTTGCATAATTAATGAGGGAGGCCCAGACTTTGATTGACAGGGTGTTAGCATGAGAACTAATGGCGCGGGCGCTACTTTCTTCACTTAAGTGTGAGCTGTCGTCCTCGGAGTGACATATCTGCGAGAGAAAAGCCCGACAATTTTATAGTAGCAAAAAGAAAATTCACACGATATTTTATCAAATTGATGCTAACGCCAAATTCAAATGGTTAGCTCCGTTAAACGCTAATCAGCGATGAAAGACCATTTCTATTTGGTGTCATCAAAATCCCGTGAACACAAACCAACTGGGGACGATGGCATGACATCTCGGGAAAACGAGCTCCCCCAGTGCTCAGCATATGTCACAACAAAACAGCGATTTCTTGAGTCATTTCTAAAGTGAAATAAAGTGAAAATAAAAGGCCAAAAAGTGAAGTTTAAACCGAAATAAAGTTGTTTAATTGTGTCTGTATTGTATTTATTGTATCTGAAAGGAATACTGAAGCATGTAAAACAGGGAGTTGCTATTTTTATGCGGTGAAAAAAATATACCGTAAAGCTAAAGCTATGTTTTGAGGAGTACGTGTTTAAGTGCACATGCTTATTTGGTGGGTGGAGCTTTACTAGAAATACCATTCAGGTTTGTTTTTTTTCCTTTCAGGACATTCAGCCATGATTGTGTGTTGTCATTTGAAAACAAAACGCAAACACACGGCGATTATCGGATAAAGAAGTTACTTTCAACTGACTTTCAGATATAACATCGCACGTCTACTTTCTTACCCGGCATGACTTTATCACGTCGCCCCCAAATGCGCCTCTCCACGCGCCACATGCAGAGGAACATGTGATCGCCGAGCCAGCTGTGGCGAGGACTGTATTATTCCAGTGACCCAACCTGAAATAGCACCACGGTGGGTCATTTGTTATAGTCAAGAGTGGCTTGTCCCCGTCTGCCTCAGTGTGACACACAGAGGGCGGGGGCGCACAGGGGTGTTTCCAAGCCTTTAAATACAAGCGGCAGGATTCCCTTTTCTATTTTGGGCCCTGCGCTGACTAGCTCCTGAATACACAGGGCGTCAGAAAGAGAGATTCTAACTGAACGTGTTACTCGAGATTTATTTATGGGGTTGCAACAACACACATCACATGGTTTCAACAGGCAGTAGCAAGTCAAATGTAATGCTTTTCAATGCCATTTTGATGTCCGTGTTGGAATTTTTTCTTGGGTAGAGCGGGGGCAGAGCAGTTGAGAAATGGTCATGAACACAGACGCAGAAGGATTGGGGCGTGGTTAGGGAGGGGGTGTGTGTGGAGTAATTTGCATGGTCCTTGAAATGAATGTGTTTATAAATATAGTTGCGCAGCCTCGGCCCGTATCTGGTTTGGCACCATAACTTGGTCTTTTAATGTATCGTTCTGTGCATTATACACTGCCGTACACTATTAATATTTGGTTGGACCGTCTACGTCCCAGTCAGATCAGGGAGGTCTGTGAATCAGCTGCGCTTGAACATGCCCAGATCCCGTTCAAGACGCGAGGAGATAGGGCTTCGAGTGTGGCTGCTCCCGAACTATGGAACAGCCTCTCCCAAATCATTAGAGCTGCTGCAACCTTAGAAACTTAAAAAAAAAAAAACTTAAAACACATCACATCTGTTTGTGTTGGCATTCCCCACCCCAGAAAACAAAGCAAAAAACAACAAAAAAGTGACAAAAACGAGATGAAATGAAGATGAAAACTCAACAAAAAAGCCACGAAAAAGCAACAAAAAGAAAGCAACAAAATCGAGAGGAAAACAACACAGCAACAACGTGAGGAAAAAGATCAGTTTAGGTCAGTTTTGCGGGTCTTAGCTTTCAAATGAGGCACTGGCCTATAGGCCGTAAGAAGCTTTCTGACTTTGGTGAAGGCAAACTGGAGAAAATGTGCTCAGTGAAGGCGGGGTTAAGAGGTTAAGATCTGGACTCTATCTATGTCCAAGACAAAAATCTTGTCTTTTTAAAGCAGCACTCAGTATAGGATTATAAAGCAGTTCACAACATCAACTAGTTAGGGCAGCAGGGTGGGGGCTCGCTGGTGGGGGGCTTCCGCCCTCTACCAGCTTGCCACAGAGGCTTTTTAACGCACCTCACAAATAGGGAAAACAATCAAAAACACTGACAGAACAATCTTAACCAACATTATTACAGTGGAAGCAGGTATGATAGAAATGAGAAACATGATAAATTTGAATGTATATCTAAAACACTATGACTATTTAAACAATCAGTAAATCAATAGAATGGTTACCAGAATGGTAATATAAGCAATGATAAAAAAAATAAGAGAAAACTATAAAAGTAAATACACTCAGAAATCACAAACTTTTCTATTTTCGCTCTATGTTTTCATACTTGTAAGTTGTCTTGTAAGTCTCATCAGATTTTCAACCTATGACATGCAAAAGCTTCGAATGATCAATTGCTAATCAATCAAAATTGTATTTTGAATATGGGGTGGGCGCTCATGAGCTTTCTTGCTTCGGCCTACTCCTTTTGAGTTATTATTTATTTTATTTTTCTTGGTTTTGTGTGAAAATGTAAATGTAATGATATTATTGTAAATAATAGCTCATTGTAAATAAAAGCTCAAATAAATAAATCAAATCAAACCTAGACGTGACCAACAGCAGAGACCTCAGATCAGAACAGTGAGTTCAATCCAGGTGTAGTTTGGATAACAAACCCTCTATGATCTGAGGGTGATCCGAGTTTTATTCTGTAAAAGTAAAGGAAAAAGAAAACGGTTCAATCCAGGCTATAAAAGGTTCTATTGAGCTGTGCACATGACACTGAAAGTCTTTTATCTGCACTCGTCACTTTTAATGTAATTAGCGAAGGACTCCTAGACATTTTTAATTGAACTTCTGGAGTGGATTTACAGATTCACAGTCAAATCGTCCTCATTGCTACAAACGTTGAACGGCCATGGATTACTTAAAGCTCGTCTTAGCAATTCAGAACCATTTTTTCCTGAGCATTATCGCCGTCTTTCCCCTCTCCTCTGCGCCTCCCCCGGAGTACGGCGGCCTAAGTGTTTCGCTGATTTGTTTAATGAAGTGCCAAAACGCAGTTGGGCGTGCATCCTCTCAGCGCAGATACACAGTGACACGGTGGACATGCTCGGGTTCATCTCAGGAAGGCCTGGCCAGTGTGAAACCGTTTTCGGCAACAACAGCACACCCCCCCCCCCGATCCGAAAAGGGGAAAATATTTACCGCTCCACTCCGCTGGATCGGCAGAAAGCCCTAATTATGCGTGTTGATGACGGCCTTCGCGGCGTGATACATCATGGGGTTTGTGTAACATCCAAGGCGAAAAAGAAAATATCCAAACGCACGTGTGTTTGCTTTTTCGGCGGTGCAATGTAGACAGAAGCTACACTGCACAGGACGCCCTTCCACCATTTGTCCGTGCCGTCGATCTGTGTGCTTTTATGACTTGAATTATGTGATAAATCACACCGTCACATTTCATGACATCATTCACGCTACATTTCCAACCGTCAGGCCGTTTTTGATTACGGTTGTAAATCTTTTCTCATTTTTTGTGTGTGGTACTTTTCTCTAAAGTGTTGACAAATGTTCTTCAAGGACAATTGAATATCGTTCCATGTCTATTCACGTCAACAGGGCGCAGTAAAGCGGAGAGGAGTGGGTACAGAGGGCACAGTCAGAGCGAGCTTTTCAAAAGGCTGTCCAGATTAGTTTAGCTTATTGGTTTATTTCAACAGGGACAAGGTGGTAAAACTTGAACTAAGTTTAGGCTGGGACAAAATATAGTTTTGCAATATATATCGCAAAACATGTATGGTTTCGGAAACCATCTATCGCAACACTTTTGATACTCAATTCAGTTAGAGAAAAAAATGAGTTCAATTTTTTTTGACTCAAGGATAGTTTGGGTGCTGATTTGTTTAAACAAAATACTTTTGAAATGGTTCGGCCAATTGCACTTTTCAAAATCAGAATGATTTATATTTAATTTACAAATTGTGGAAAGTCCACTTGCACTTTCTTTACATTTGCAGTAAAATATTGCAGTTTGTTATAATGAAAAATCATGAACTGAATACTTTGTACATTGGAATATATTATATTGCAATACGTATTGGGCCCTCTGTAAGGTCTCAACTTATATGGCGCTTTTCCACCTACATTAGGAACTCAATGCGCTTTACAGTAAGGAACAACTCACCCATTCACACTCTCATTCATACACCTGTGTACGCAGACACTGGAGGCAACGTGGGTGAAGTGTTTTGCCCAAGGACACAACGACAGTGTACATCTTCAGGAGCTGGGATTGCTCGACCATTTGCGCCAATGTCACCGTCATTGTACCAGCCTGTGTAAGGACGCTTTCACCAGATTTAGCTTGAGCGTTCCATTTGCAGTCCCTGAGCAGGTGAATAACAATGCAAAAATGTATTTAACCACTCCAATACAATACACACAAACAAACAAACAAACAAACAAACAGTGTGCCCGTCACACATTACAACCAAGTACTCTACACAGAATCTTGAAAAATTACTGCAATAAAACATCACTAAAGGCCATAATTTAAAATAGTTATCAGCACGTCAGAGCAACAAGCTGGAGAATTTGTGCCGAAATACAATTAAGTATTATAGGCAACATTCCCTAAATCAGACATCTGTGCTGAATTTAACCAGTGCTAATGTTGTCTTTATTGTACCACAGCTTTTAGAAGACGAGCAGCAGGCTAATGTCGCTAACTAGCAGCTAACAGGTCTGGCGATTGTTAGCTTTTCACTTAACGCGTCTGTAAAACAAATCAACCACTAAAATGTACAAAGGAAGGGCTTTTAAAAGTGGTGTAACATGATCATATGCAACATTAGCATTAACATTAACGTTAGCATGCTGAGACCTGTTATATTTGCAGTTAACTGCAAATATAACAGGTCTCAGCATGCTAACGCGAGCGAAAACCCGGCAAAAGCAAAATGGAGTAGTATAGTCATGTATACTGTAGTAAGGCTACTGCAGAATTAGATTAATCTAGTAGAAATAATAAGTACACATCTAAATAATGCTATGATAGAGTGTGGACGTAATCGTAATAAATCAACAAAGCAAGGCCCAAGTAACAAATCACAACATAAAGCATTGGCAAACTATGACACATGCCTATTAACGAAAACGATATGCAAAATAAAACTTTAACATTACAATCACATTACTTTATGTTAAAATTATGATGCTATTGAAAAGGTTACGCAAGTGAATGCAACTGAGCTGTAAACAAGTTAGCTTATAGTCAAGTTCTTGTTATCGGCATGTGTAAGTACAAATGTAAGTACGGTTTGAGGAAAATGTAGTATCAGTGCGTCCCGTCCCTCAGTTTTAAAGAGGCGAGTCTTATAATTTGCCTAATTATGGTTATGCCATCATATTACCCTCGCCACGTTTCCCGCCGCGTTTCATTACTCTTACAATAACAGCTAAATCAGAAAAGTACACACTGTTCCCCTGCAACACAATGCACTGGGGGAATAACCCTTTAACTATCCCAACAAGTCTCAGAATTAAAAACTTCTCCTGGACGTTCCGACGCCCCAATGCGTGGCTCAGATGTCGGGAAATATGTAACGTACGTAAACACGGAGCGGAGCAGGTGGTTTGGTTGGGGGACTTTTTGTCAAACATTTGGGATGTAAAGTCTGGTGGCAATTAGGCGTGATGCAGGATGTCAAAGCCACTAGCCGCTCCAGCCTCAGATATCCGTTGCCCGATGTTAGCTTTGCACTTTCACCGCGCCGTATGGCTTTGACTGCGGAGCCCAAAATTAGAAAAAGCTATTAAAGTCTTGAAGACATTTGCAAAAGCCGTTTAGATGAACCTTAAGTGTTATGGGGGAATTGTTTGCAGTAACCCCCAAAAAAACGTTTGCCACTGTAACTGAAGATCTGTTGCTGATGTTGAAGCATCAAGTAGCTTTTAGAGGAACGGGAGTGGCTTTGCTGACGTAGTAATCAGAGCCGTGATATCCTTCGGAACGCAGGGTAGTCCGCCCCAGTGAATGCAGCACAGATGGGATCCATAATGGGATTGTCCTTGGGAAGTGCTGAGGCAACGGCGTGGTGAAAAAGAAAAACAGTGAGCTAGAGCAAAGAACATTAGATGAACAAAAACAGAATATGTGTGTCGTCAGAAAGCGCAGAGAGAAAGAAAAGACTCGGATATCACCCTCAAAGTTATAGTCTGCACTAAAGAAACGAAAACAAAGGAATGTTAGCGAATTTCACAACTCAATGTTAACACTTGGTTCCTGACTTCACATCTGTTGCTTGCTATTGGTATTCCTAAAGGAGATGTGTTATGGTTTCAATCACAATCTGTCAGTAAGTCCATATTTTGAGGCGAAATCATTAAAGGTGCATCATGTAACATTCTATGCGGAAAAATACAGTTGATATGTGTGCTTATTAACCTTGTAGTGACGTACAGCGGCTGTATGAGTGGTCAGAATGGCTTTCTAGAATGTCCAGGATCAACTGTTTGGAAGGTTCAATGCTGACGGACCCTCTCACCAGAAAACCTACAAAACTATCGATCCTGTAGAGAGCACTGTGATCAAAAGTAAAGGCACCATGCTGACCACCCATACAGCCAGTGGGCCACTACAAGGTCAAATACGCGCAAATATCAACTCTATTTTCAGTCGTCGAGATGCTTTCAAGACACAAACAAAGCAAAAGACTGGCACTAAAATTCTTGACTGAAAACAGCATGCAATTGTAAATGAGGGTCAAATTGCAAATGAATCGGTGTAAATCTATATTAGGCCAAATTTTAAAAGGCTTTGCTGCCTGACATGATCATAAAGGCAAAAAAATAAATACAACTTTTTCAAGTGGGAGTCCCGAATTGCTTCCATGGTCGTTTTGGGGTCGAGGCCTGAAAATATGCAGACAGCGTCTTTGGAATTGTCCAATATGATCATATTTGAAGCAGCTAGAGGGGGAAAAGCAATTACTTTAACAAAAGCTGAATTATGAATATGTTTTCTACTATATAAAGATACAGAGACATGGAGAGGAGCAAATTGCTTCAACAGCCCATAAATGCATAAAAAAACTGACAATGCTAACCATGAAGCTAACGTTAGAATCATGCTACATATGCAAATGTTCGCTACAACTGCTGTTTCTCGCTTCTACTGAACAATTTGCTGTGAAAAAAACATCCAAATGGACCTGATTTTGACTCCTAGACTTTATTTTGTATGATATGTTTATATTTTGCCAGAAAACGTCTAGAAATAGTGAAAAATTGTGATTCCCATGAGAGGCCCTTGTATCTACGGGGGATGTTGTTGTAGATGGCAATTTATCGTAACAATTAGCAAATTCTGAAAGTTGCTGGGAAAATGATGCATATAGTTTAGACCTGTGTTTAAAACATGGATAATAAGTGGGTTTATTAATTCATACTATTAGGAACATTGGAAACATGAAAAATAAACGTATGCTCACAAAGTTAGCTTGTGTGATGAATTGGTATTGATTGCACTTTTTTTAAAGCAGTATGAATGTTTATATTATGTCTAGAACAGATGAATCATACCAGTCACTTGCTTGTGTTATACGGAAGAGCAGTAATAAGTAGAAGTCCAGTGTGCTCACAGAGGCAGGCCTGACGTGCATACAGGTCGGCACTGTCTGAGTCCAGTGCCACGGCTTACACCGGCTCCATAGCTCCAGAAAGATGGCAATCTGATCTCAAATAAATACCACTATAAATCCATTCAGAATCCAGCCAAACAGCCACCAGCAGCACAACAAGGCCAAAGAAACCCAAGCTCCGCCGCACACAATCGGACAAACCGCCTGTGTGGCACTGAGAGGATATGGGATGGAGAGACGTTTGGGAAGCGACCCAAACCGCCAGGGGAAGTTGCGTGTCCATGTCCTCCTGAAAGCGAAAGCGGCGCGGCGTTTGCCAGGTGTCAACACTAATCGGTGCGAGGGCCGACCGCAAAACGTGGATCTAAGTTTAACCGCTGCGTGTAAAGCGATTCGACACGCCGCGCAAGGTACGCTAGTGAGCTTGCACGCAGGAGTCACGGAACTTCGGAACTCCTCAAGGAAGAAGTACCGTGCAATGTCACCAAAGGTCTGGAAAACTCTTTAATGTAAAAGTTTTAAGTGCACGAGAAAGCAGGGTTCTGTCTTCATCATTTTACTCACAAGACACACAATTTGTACACTTGTCGAGGATGTTGAGATGTGATCAAATGTACCATGTATAGGGCATTCTCTCAGCTTTGCCGCAGTTCATTCCAAGCCCAAGATGGTAAAACATGTAGGGTCTTTAGCCGTGGTGGACGTTTTTACAGCAGAACTTTATGTGTCCATCTTTCTCCTGGTTTGAGAGTGTCAGGGCTGTGAATAACGGGGATAACGAGGAGCAATACAGTAGATGCCAGCTGCCATATTTTACAGCTGTATTAGGCTTCTTTTTTTTTTACGCCTGCAAAGCCCACCATCTGCTACTCGACTTCAACATGTGTGAGGGTTACCACCGCGGTGTCTCTAATGGTAAAAGAAACATGGTGCCATTAGTGAGAAAATATTTACGGTGTGCCGAGACATCTTCATCCTTTCATCTGCTGAGGCGTAAAGGTTGCGGAGCTTCTATAGTTCATGTGTTTGCAATAATGGGGGCCATGCCTGATCTGGCCTGACGCTGGATTTCTGGACAACATCAGAGCCAGAGTTCCAAAACAACATGCAACCAAAGTACTCGTATAACGTGTTAAGTACAAGTGAAAATATTACAGATTCTTCAACAAAGGGAAGTAAAAGTTAAACCATATACTTGTTGTCGCATGTGTTTGGAGCTTGCCATTTTTACAAAAGAAAACCATTTGCAGGGTTTGAAATAGCGGCCAATTTGCCAGAAATTATGCCGATGTAACTGGCTTCCATCGGCCCTACATCTATCTATAGCCTGTCCGTCCATGGGAATGGATCTCTTCTTCTGTGGTTCTCCCTGAGGTTTCTTTCTCTCTCTCTGCCTGGGTTTTGAGTTTTTCCTCGCTGTGTCGGAGATTCTACGGACAGGGGACGCTCCTGGACACTTCATTTGCCTGAACTTTACATTGTCTTGTCTATTGTTTTGTTTCATAGTCTTAATGTTTGTGCAGTCCTGTGAGGCAACTCCTGTTGAAATTTGGGCTATACAAAACCATTGATTGATTGTGTGATTGATCCTGGTAACATCTTATTTCCATGGTTAAAACAGTATGTTAATTGTCCAGGAAAGTTTTGGGAAACCTTCAGGCTACAGATCAATTTTCTCCTAGCGTTACAGGTTATTGATCAGTCAAAAATAAATGACAAATACGTAATTAATAGCCAAATATGTTAAACATACTAAAATATACAGTTCGACTGCGGCAGTGGCACAGTTGATAGAGCGGGTCAGCTTGACTCCCAGCTCCTGAAGATGCACACTGTCGTTGTGTCCTTGGGCAAAACACTTCACCCTCCTTGCCTCCAGTGTCCATGTACATTGGTGTGTGAATGGGTGACTGTTTCCTTGCTGTAAAGCGCTTTGGGCCTGATGAATGTAGAAAGGCGCTATATAAGTTGAGACTATTTACCATTTAATTAAAACAATAAAAGTGTGCGTGTAATCTTTTTTTAAATGGAGAGAAATACGTCTCTGAATCGTAATTGGATAGAATCGCGAGATGCCCATGGATTCCCACCCCGAGCGGGCCCGCTGCTTTGTAAAGCAAACATTTCACACAGGAGATAAATGTCAACCAAAAAAACATGGCACAATCGTAGGGGCGTTTCAACCCCAACATTTGAAGCACAATATGGTATTTATAGTGTATTTTATTAGCTTGCCTGTTTGTTTGTTTGTTTGTTTGTTTTTGTCGCGCTCCTAAATCTTTGACTGAGTTCCTAAATTTCAGAGTTACGAGCACAAGCGTGACCAAGATAAAACGAAAATTCTGAGCCCTGATTTTGAAGAGTTTTTGTACCTTTTGTATTTTTAAAAGGATATGTGGAATGTTTATTTATTTGTTTGTTTATTTGAGCAGCAAACGCTCTGCTCAAAAGGAGTGGGCGAAGCAAGAGCTTATAAGCGCCCACCCCCAAAAGCAATACAATTAAAATCATCATTTCACAAGAACATAGTGGAACAACAAAGGAACAAAATAGCAACAAGGAAACAAATGGAATGGAATGGAAGTCTGGCTTCGTCTGATTTGTCGGAACGAGGACTTCTGGTTTGTGGGGACAATTGCAAGCCCCAATTATAAATAAAAACATAATTTTTGACAAACTAAATCTGGATTTCTGCGTGACATTTCTGTGTGCAAAAACGCATGCAAAAACCAAAGTTGATTGTGGTTGGCTTCAGTTTCTCTGCTGGTTTGTTGGAGCACTGTTCGGATGAGAAAATGTTAAAGCAATTGTAACTCAAAAAACACACAATCTAAATGGTACGACTGATTATTTAAGGTTGGCTCTCGAATTTTTGAAAGCTCTGTACTGGTCAGAATTAACGCAATACCAACTAGAACTCAATTCGCACCAATCTTTATTTCCAACAGAGCTCAGTTTGTTAGAAAGAGCAACAAAGCTATACAACTTAAATATACCTACCGAGTCCGATGGAGACAAATCATGCGCCTTCAAGCTATAAATGGAAGCAATTTGTATGCCCTTTTCTTTCAAAACACAGACAAATTGAGTGAAGGCAGAGCAGTAGCGACCTTTCTTTAAATACGGCTTTATTTCTGTAAAACATATGGGGAGTGTCGTTAATGTGCGACCGCATCATGAAAACGGATGGAACATAGCGAGGTCCTATGCCCACTTGCCCGTGCCGGTGTTTCGAGAGCAGACAAGAGGGCATTTCAAATAAATACAGGATGCCACAGAAATGTACACTTCCCTCTGGAGCGCCGGGGGCCGGGCGCTGGACCCCGCGCGCCTAAACACTATATTCATTATGCCCCGGCTTCACGGAGAGGTGATTACATTAGAGCGCGATGATTGGGACGAATTTGCTGCCAGGTACAGGTTTTCCAAACAGAAAATGGTCGGGTCTTAAATGGATGGTCCTCCCCCCCCTCTCTATTTATCACTCTCAGACACTCCATTTCATTGTCGCACAGTCGCTCCTCTGCTGAAAAGAAAAAAAAAAATGTCTAAAGCGCGACTTTCCATCAGACGGAGCACCAAAGCTGCAGCTGCGTGACGGGCGGGTTGTGGAGCAGCTGACACGGTGGAGGCCAGATGTGAGGGAAAAGGGGAGAGAAATTACCTTTTGGATATGATTATGTCGTAATGTGTTGTTCATTTGCGACGCGTATGAGTGTTCGCGCGGGCGGGTTTGATGAAGGGCTGCGATTAAACTTTATTTTACAGAAGAAACCATTCATTGCTTTATAGGTTTGCAAGAGTCATAAATCTGGGTGAGAAAGTGGGGATTGGAAGTCAGGGAGGATGGAGAGTTTTCATCAGAATTCTTAGAAAAAAAATAGGAGATCTGGTACAGCTGTTTTTTATAATAATAATATATAATAATAATAATAATAATAATAATAATAATAATAATAATAATAATAAGCCCTCCTGTGGATCCACCACCTACAGAGGGATCCGTAGGGGTCGGGTGCAGAGAGGACTAGACCTGGTCCGCGTACGCAGCTTCTGGCGTGGGGGGAAGGAGCCTGAGCTTGTGCGGGAGGTTTTGAGGTACCGGCTAGATATAGTCGGGCTCACCTGCACACACAGCCTGGGTTCCGGATCCCAACTCCTGGAGAGAGGCTGGACGCTCCATTTTTCTGGAGTTGCCTGCGGGGAGAGGCGGCGGGCCGGGGTGGGCTTGCTCATAGCCCCCAGCTCAGCCGTCACGTGTTGGAGTTTACCCCGGTGAACGAGAGGGTCGCGTCCCTACGCCTTCGGGTTGGGGACAGGTCTCTCACCGTTGTCTCGGCCTACGGGCCCAACATCGGTGCAGAGTACCCGGCCTTCTTGGAGTCCCTAGGAGGGGTACTAGATAGTGCTCTGACTGGGGACTCCATTGTTCTACTGGGGGAATTCAACGCCCACATGGGTAACGACAGTGAGACCTGGACGGGGGTGATGGGGAAGAACGGCCTCCCCGATCTGAACCCGAGTGGTGTTCTGTTATTGGACTTCTGTGCTAGTCACAGCTTGTCCATAACGAACACCATGTTCGAGCACAAGGGTGTCCATAAGTGCACGTGGCACCAGGTCACCCTAGGCAGGAGGTCGATGATCGACTTTGTAGTTGTGTCATCTGACACTCGGGTGAAGAGAGGGGCTGAGCTGTCAACTGATCACCACCTGGTGGTGAGCTGGATCCGCTGGCAGGGGAGGAAGCCGGTCAGACCTGGCAGGCCCAAACATGTTGTGAGGGTCTGTTGGGAATGTCTGGTGGATCCCTCTGTCAGTAGGGTTTTCAACTCCCACCTCTGGAAGAGCTTCACCCAGATTCCGAGGGAGGTTGGAGACATGGAGTCCGAGTGGACCATGTTCTCCTCCTCCATTGTCGATGCGGCTGCTCACAGCTGTGGCCGTAAGGTCTCCGGTGCCTGTCGCGGCGGCAATCCCTGAACCCGGTGGTGGCGCCCGGAAGTAAGGGATGCCGTCAAGCTAAAGGAAGGAGTTGGCTCCTGTTGGCTTAATCAAATCAGGACCTTCAACGCGCTCTGGGGCGGTTTGCAGCCGAGTGTGGTGTTGTTGTGGTGAAGAGGGAGCTGAGTTTTATTTTATTTTATTTATATTGGTTTATTTGGTAGGGACAGTGCAAGTTAATGAACAAGCCACACCGGATTGTAGCCTTGGGCTAATTTCCATCCGTCGTCCCCCATGCGCACTCTCAAACACACTCTCATTCATCCTGGCCTATTGTACATGTTTTTAGTGGTAGGGGAAACCGGAGTACCCGGAGGAAACCTACGCAGACACGGGGAGAACATGCAAACTCCACACAGAAAGGCCCCGTCCCTGGTGGGAAACGAACCCGGACCTTCTAGCTGTGAAGCACGAGCGCTAACCGCTGTACTACCGTGCCGCGGGGGGCAAAGCTCTCGATTTACCGATCGATCTACGTTCCCACCCTCACCTATGGTCATGAGATCTGGGTAATGACCGAAAGGACAAGATCACGGATACAAGCGGCCGAAATGAGTTTCCTTCGCAGGGTGGCTGGGCGCACCCTCCAAGATCGGGTGAGGAGCTCAGTTACCCGGGAGGAGCTCAGAGTAGAGTCGCTGCTCCATCACGTCGAAAGGAGCCAGCTGAGGTGGCTAGGGCATCTGTTCCGGATGCCTCCTGGTCGCCTCCCTCGGGAGGTGTTCCAGGCATGTCCTATTGGGAGGAGGCCTCGTGGAAGGCCCAGGACACGCTGGTGGGACTATGTCTCCGAGCTGGCCTGGTGTCACCTCGGGGTCCCCCCAGAACAGCTGGAGGAGGTGTGCGTGGATCGGGAAGTCTGGGCATCTCTGCTGAGACTGCTGCCTCCGCGACTCGGCCCCGGATAAAGCGGAAGAACATGGATGGATGGATAATAATAATAACGCAATGGTTTTCTGTAGGGTTATTACTGGTTTAAAGTAGTACATCTTTAGCAAATAAATAAATTTTTCCTTTAAAAAAAAAAATGTCACTGTACTTGTTTAGTAGACAAGCTTTGGTTTGACTCATTTAGATGAGCCAGCACGCATCTATTTTTTTCCTAGCCTTTTGCATGGCAATGATTATCATACCTGAGTACTTGTAACTTTAATGTTGTACATTTTCCAATTTGATATATCACGTGATTACTTTGTCGGGCTGGGACAAAATAAACATGACTGTTTTATTTTTAAATTCTTACATTTTAAGGTAAACATATTACTTATCATAATTACTTACAGCATCGCAATACGTATCGGATCGTCCCTAAAGTATCGTGATACGTATCGGATCGTGACAAAAGTGGATCGTCTCAGCCCTACTACCGTAAATTTCGGACAATTAAGCGTACCTTACTAAAAGCCACACCAGCTACATACAGGCCGCACTCAAATACGAGCCGCTGGTTTTCATAGTGTCGTACATCCGCTCAGAGCGGCCCATGGCGCAGATGAGGAAGAAGAGACACCTCGAGAAAGGTGCAGTTTCGGGCAGAGGGAGGGCGGCAGGGACGGCAGTGATAAACGTGTAAAAAAGGCAGAAATGGCCAGTGTAGCCGACCTCAATGTGGAAGTGTAGAGGCCAGCGCACACCAGAACACACGTCACGGCACTTCAGAGGCTTTTCTCAAACCGTGCGGGGCTTTACACACGTGATTTATACATTTATCATAAATAAAAGAAGACACGTATGTCCGTGTTGTAAGAGAGAGAGCAAACCTGGCTCTTTTTTGTAGGTTAATAGCGAGTTGGCGACAGACACGAGTTTAACATGCTTCCCCTGATGCATGAGTCCGGACGATGGTTTTTCTGTCTCCGCGGCTTCTCTCGTCCAAACAAACAAAGTTCACGGCGGTCTCCCTGTCTGTCATGGCCATGTGCCTCTGCAGGATGGTTAAAAGCCTGTGTTTTCCTCCGCGGCACTGCGTCTAGATTCAGCAGAACCATGGCACGGTCAACGTCAAGGCGTTTCGGTGTGCGTTGGGGCGAGCAAAGCCCCTGGACATTTAGTAAAGTGAGCCTTCATCATTTTAAAAGTTACTCATGTACCTTTCCTCAGCCAAGAGCAGCGTTGATTAGAAGTCCCGTCTCACTTTTGCATTTACTGCTAGAGACGCCTCTAGTGCCTGTTGGCGGCTCTATATTGGCTGCACCGTCATGTTGGCCACAGGGTTCACAGCGTGAGAAAAAAGTAGCGGCGTATAGGCCAGAAATTACGGTACTTTGTGTCATGTGATGTGCCTTGTCACATGACACATGTAATCAAGAGCTTCGTATACATACAGTTGTGTTTGAGCTGTTTTCACTGTCTGAAGAAAAGCTTAAACATCACTGTGGTGAAGCAAAAAAGAAAAAAAAGTCGGTGAGCGTACACCGTTGTGCGGATTTTTCCTGTTTTCTATCTAATTAGGAAGAAGAATAACTATCAGTTAAAAGCTAAACTAAAAAGGTGGGTCTTGAGCCTGCTCTTAAAAACATGAACGTTCTCTGCAGTCCTGAGCTCCTCCGGCAGGTCGTTCCAGAGCGAGGGTCATAATATTGGAAAGACACCTCGCCGTGAGTCTTTCTGTTGACTTTAGGAATAAGTAGGAGACGTCTGCCGGAGGAGCGAAGGGGCCGTGAAGGCTCATAAGGTAAAAGCAGTTCTAAAAGATAAGAAGGACCAAGACCATTAAGACATTTAAAAACCGTTAGAAGAACTTTAAAATCGATCCTGAAACATACGGGGAGCCAATGCAGCGACTCTAAAACCGGTGTAATGTGGTCCCGCCTCCTGGTCTTCGTCAGGACACGAGCTGCTGAATTTTGTAAAAGTTGTAAACCTGAGATACTCTTTTTGGGAAGACCAGAGAGCAGGGCATTACAGTAGTGGATACGACTGGTGATAAAAGCATGCATTAGCGTCTCTGTGTTGGTCCGAGAGAGAATGGGGCGGACTCTGGCTATGTTCTTTAGATGGTAAAAACCTATCTTTGTGATATTCTTAATGTGTGGAATTAAAGTCAGCTCAGAGTCAAAAATCACACCCAGGTTCTTCACCTGTGAGGAAGGATTAAAAGACAATGACTGTAGTTTGGGTAAAAGTTCTTACGTAATATGTGCGAACATGCCAAGTCAGAAAACAGCTCAGGTTAAGACTCGTGGGGATCACTGATTAGTGCCTTTGGTGTTGCCATAGCAACCTGTGAATGAGCATCGGCTGAGTCTGGAAGCAGAGTGAAGGCAGTGCAGCTGGGCCTCTGTGGCTCAGTGAGTGTGACAGATACAGGGTCATCTCTGTGTGCCGCAGGTGTCTGATCAGCAAGCACAGACCAGAGCGCTCAGATGTCAGCAAAGGCAGGGAAGTAAACACAGTAGAGTGCTCAGAAATCTAGAGATATCAATCCTAAACACCACTGGGTCATCTCGAGTTAAATCTGCCTGTCTGTCTGTCTGTCTGTCTGTTTGTTCATTTGTCCTTGTCTGGTGTTAGTGCTGATTGTCACTATAACATGTTGTATGGTTGTATTATATTGTTTCATGTTGAGTGGTGCTGTGTGGGGGTTGGAATTCTACAAGTGTTGCTTCCTCCATTCCCTTTTCAGACTCTATGCATGTACTGTAAATTGATTGTTAAACTTTTTATCTTTTACTTTCTCTGTTACTAAGAGATCTTATTACAATCTGTTATTTGCAAGTTTGAAACAAACAAAATGCCAACATTAGCCTCTGCGCACTGGTGCCCAATTTATAGGACTTATGCTAAGTAAGAATACTATCATGTGATATTAAGACAATGTACACTTATTAGATGGCTGACCACAATATGTTTCCATGTGTGGTTACATAAAAGAGCATAATGTAACACTTTATTTTACACTACCTTGATACATTGTTGTACCTAACTATTTAGTACAATGTAACCTGCTTTGTAATAACTTGTACCTATGTAGCACATACACAAGGGAATATTGTGTATTAGTACTTTGGAGGTACATATAAGACACAAGTACCTTAGGGTTAGGGCTTAAGGTTAGGGTTAGAGGTATGTACCTCAAACTATAAACATATTATTCCATCGTGTATCTAACCCATAGGTACCAGTTATTACACATGGTTACATAGCACATTACATTGTGCTAAATTTAATAAGTACAATGTATGAAGGTTTAGGGTTACCCATAATAATAACTAACATCAATCAATCTTAATAGCCTCAAGAATTAAAATTAAAATGCTCAATGACGGAAATGAAGAATGAGATTGCGGTTTCGAGTGACGTGCATTTGTAAATAACTGCTGTCTTAACCGCTTGCCATCAAAATATACTCCGTGCAAGTATTGTTCATGAACTTAAGATTCAAAGAGAGGGAGAAATCGGTATCACTGAAAGATATAATGGCCTAAATGAAACGCACACAACTTCGCAACTTGGAAGCCGTTGGGGAACGCGGGCAGGAGTATAGACCGATTACCATTTTGAAAAGTAAAATTATGCCACCTTCCTTAATTACTTGGCCACTTGCTTTAGAATAACAAGCTTTGCATAAATCATCCGAGCGCATTGGCCAGCGACAGCGTAAAGTTTAATGTGGAAGTCTGAAAAAGTTGCTGAGCTAAGCGATTCCAGCCGCCTCTCCCCTCCCCATCTACGGCAAAACGAGTAGGGAGGGGTGGGGCAGGGTTCTCTTATATATTTGAAAGAAGAAGGAAAAAAAAAAGTGTTTGCAGAAAAACCTTCTTTGGCTCCGATGTTTTCGCTCTGCGGTCATCCAATCTAACGTTTTCATTTTCTCAAGCCGCGTGCCAGACCTGTCGCCACCCGCGGCCCTCAATGGCCTCTTTCATGGGCCGGACGGGTCTGCTAAAGGCGATGATGCACCTTCAACACTGCACAGGAGGAGATAGGGGAAATTGTCACTCATATATTCTTTCACCAAATGTTGAAAAGTTATTATGAACGGACAGTAAGATTTTGGAGAAGATGTGGATAAGGGCGTTCGGTGAAGGGTCGAATGCAAGTCTGCTACTGACAATCATTAGGCCTGCCACGATCAGTTTTTTTTTAGGACGATATATCGTCTCAGAAAATATCGCGATAATATTGAGTATAATGCAAATAATGTAGGCAATAAAAAGAAAACTGTAACTATTTTAATTGAAATGTATGACATTCAATATTAACACCTTATACCAAACAAAGTGCAAACTTATTCTGGGACACTTCTCAACCTTTTAACATAACTTACACTGTCACCAGGTTCTGTGTTTGAACTAGGCTGTCACAACATTTTTTTTTCCAAATAGTCAATATACAGTATCATCTTTAAAAATATCCCAATAACAATAATATTGATATTTCATCTGCATTATTCTGGTTAAATATTTCCTGACAAAAACTCACTTCTGTGTTAAATAAAACCTGGTTAGAATAAAATGTATATTAAAGTATGGATTCAGATAATACTGTATTAGTGCAAAAGTAGAGTAGCCATATGTTGTGTTCTTTTTCCTTTTCTTTTAAAATATCCTGTACACACGGCTGTCGGAGTGAAGCAGCTGTTTTTGGGAAACTTGTTGACTCTTTGTCAAACTGCTGCAGCATTTCTCTGGGTTTTGAACACTAACATGTAGACCTAAGCACTGAGTAAAGTTCTCAGGACTATCACGCTTGTATTTGGATAGTTGCTAAAGCGGTCGGGTTCCTCTCGCTAACAGTAGCGCTGATTAGCTTTGATACACTGACTGGGCAGTGGTTTCGTTTCGTTCTCATGTTGGACAAACCTGCAGTCGCATTAATGTTGTTATTCTCTCCGTGATGCTTCTTTTGGCAGGAACTCCAAGTGTTTTCACACGAGTCCTTCTTGCTCCGCAATAAAGTTCACAGAAAGTGTCGGAATCAGCAGCTACGTAGTAGCACGGCACTTTGTTTACACCCGCCTCTCTCCAAAAGCATCGCTGATCTATAGATCTGGATACATGCGGGGATACGGCTGATGTGCTCAGTGCTGTCTTTATGCACAGGGAGACGGGTTGGATGGACGCTCCGCTCACTCAGTGCTGTGATAGCGTTCATGTTTCTGTATTTATTTTAAGCACACGCAGCACGTGCATTTATTGTGCATTATCGAGACTAAAAATGTTATCGTCCTTCATTTTACTTATCGAGCGATAAGTCGATATAGTAATTATCGTGGCAGGCCTAACAATCATAAGCTTGGAACTTGTCAACAAACATCTATTCAATGGGATTCCGCGAGACGTTGAAGTGAAAATGCATTCCAACTGGCATTAAATCTACATTTCCTTTTCCTGTTTGACGGTGATACAAACAATATGGTCCCAAACTAATTCAGCTACAGTTTGGCTGACATTGTACACTTATTTATTGCTTAAAGGTTGTATCCAGCTTTTGAATGTTGAAGCTTCCTCTTATTATGGATGGGAGACTGCTCTGGAACACCAGTAAGCCTGGGTGACAAAGAGTGTGAGTGAGTGGTCAGAGGGGCCGATAGCGCAGATTGGCAGCCTCGCTTCAGTCAGTCTTCCCCAGGGCAGCTGTGGCTACAATAGCAGCTTACCACCACCATGTACTGAGTGAATGAATAATGTCAAATAAACTATATCGAACGCATTGTATACATCGAAACATTCCCATAACATCTGTAGAAATGACTTTGCGCACAAACACGGTTGGATCCGTTCCTAATCGCCTCCTCAGACTAAATTGGAATGTTCCAGTTGAGGAGCCAGCTTCGGAAACCTAAATGTCCCGTGTTCCGTTTGTCCACTTCAGGTCAGGAGTCACATTTATAGTCGCTGGTCTGGAGCCAGGGCTTGAAGAGGGGGGGTGTAGCGTCCCTTATGTGCTCAAGACGGGTTTGGATTTCAAATGGATGCCAGTGCGGCCGTGGTGCGAGCTGGGACCACAGTGAGACCACCGGGCCCCTGCTTAAAAAGGCCTTCTGTTTACCGAAGGTGGCTGGCTGGTGTGCGTATACACTGGGTGGTGCCGTCGCTGCTTGAGTTGATATTTATGCTTTTTTTTGTTTGTTTGTTTTTTGCGCTTTTTAGATCCAAATATTTCACTTAGGTATGACGCTGGCAGATGAAACATTTCTGGCAAACACGGAGATAATGAATTAATTTGGTTGGGATTGGTCACGGCGCATTCAGACGGGAAATGGAAGCAGGGCGCTACAACTTGTAGGTGGTCTGCGAATGGAATCGGTGCAGATGATTGATTTGTTGCTCTAAATAGAAAGGAAGGTGCAGTTTTTCACAAGGGCAATGCCAGTTCGGCAATTAGGCAAGTCATGTTTGTTTGTAGCGCACAATTCGCACACAAGCGATTCACAGTTACATCAAATTATATTCAGTGTGCAGATAAAATATCAAAAAGGCCGCTAAAAATAACCGTTTTCATCAATGTTCATAGATTCATCAACATGCAGGGTTGTATTTTGTGTACAATTATATGACAATGACAAATAAAACACGCACTTACAATTCCACAATAAGCCACGTCAAGTTTGTATGTAGTGCACAATTCGCACACAAGTAATTCAAAGCAAAGAGTGCAGGTAAAATACTGTCAGTGTCATAAAGACTAGATTTTATCAGTATTCATTGGGGTAGATTAATCAACATTTGGGGTTGCATATCGTGGGTAAAATGAAAAATTGATTCAATGAATTCAACAAATTCTGGAGGAAAACCTAACACCATCTGTGAAAAAGCTGAAGTGAAAGAGCAATGAGTTCTACAAATGGGTAATGATCGTAAACACGGACCAAAATCAACGATGGAAAACCTCATGAGGCGAAATCTCTCAGTTCTGGAAGCCTTTTGTAAGGAAGAATGGGCAAAAATCCCTCAAACTAGAATTGAAAGACTCAATAGACTGGGATCTGTGCCATATTCGGGGACTACTTTTTGCGGTGGCCTTTTTTCCTTTTGTGTTATTTTGCAAATGTAAAAGACGTACATTTATGTTACGGGAATGCCTCATCTTGTAACTTCAAACCTTTGGGAGATCATTTCATCTTCCCCTTACTTTGTTGTTCGCATTAATACTGATCTGGAGTGTCTAAACTTTCACACCCCACTGTCGCTCTGGTCTCCCTAATCCTGCAACGTGTAAATCTCTCAAAACCCACAATCATAGAGAGCAGCACTAAACCCAGGGCAGAATCATATAAGAGGCCAGTGCCACACTGTTTAATCTAAATAGAGCGTATTCACTTGACTTCTGAAAACATTTTGTCTCCCCTTGAGCTTCTTGCTTTTTCCCCATGACCTTCTCGGAGGGTGAGGCTGCTCCCCAGAAGACGCACCCGTCGTCCTACTGTTTGACTGCCAGCTCCCTATATACATCAGGAGGAGTCACACACCATTTAAGCTGAGTATTAATGACCAACAAGAGCTTCGAACTCTGCGAGGGTTCTGTATACACACACATAAGGAGTACAAAGGGCACTGCGCCAAAGCAAAGAGAAATGAAGTGTGAGAAGCCAAACGGAGAAAAGACTCACGCATTCGAGTAAAAAAAGGGAGCAGATAAAGATTGAACGTTTGGAGAAGCGGTAGCCGAAGAAATAAACCGACGTCAAAGACTACACTGACCAGTCGCCGCGCGGCGCATATGGCCGCGGAGGAATGTAATTAGAGGAGAAGTAATTAAGATGAAAAACACTGGAGTTAGCACTGTAAAGAGATGATACAGATTGAGAGGTCTTGCCAGATCAAAAACATTACCTCTATGAAAACAAAAGGTCTGCATGCATAAATGAATGATGGACCGAGATTTGCAAACATTCCATGAAACAGAGGAATGTCCAATTTAAAAGCAAATTGGACACAACAGTCATGCTGCATCCACACACCACACTTTTCGGCTTCAAAAACGCGCCCAAAGTCCCTAGTCGGACGCTTGAGCTATTGAAGTCAAACGCTTGTCACAATGTCACCGAGCGTCAAGGCGCTCTGGTCGTACGTTAGCTCAGAGTGTGTTCGTAGCCATCTTGGAAGTAGCTCTTGCCTGAAAAATACCTGCTGTTTTGGGGCCAACTTGTCTCCCTTATTGCTATTGCATGCACTATGGATCTTCAAATAGCCTATACCCCCATGGTCTACACCAGGATCTCCACAGTATTTACAGCCTCTATCCAGCTCATACGCTTGAATAGAGGGACATGTATTGTGCCGGTAACAAGTGGCTAGGCTAAGTTAGCCTGGTTAGCTTGATACAATCGCCAACAGCTTATTATTGCTTAAAAGTGTACAATAAACCACAAATGCTCAGTGGGTGACCATCTTAAAGGCTGCTTTGTGTAGCTGCCGGCTTTATTGACGTTATTATTGCATAAAATTTGTTTTCACGGGATCAATGCGAGTTAGCTGTTAGCTGCTAATAGCTTGTTAGCTCCGGGAGAAAACCACTCGGCTACGACCCGTTCTAGATGAACTGTGAGCAATAAACTTCAAAATCAACAAGCCCGGGTCAGTGTGTGATCATTGCTTAACAGTTGCTTTATGTCGATGGTGGTTTAATTGACCTTATTCGTGCATATTTCTTGTTTTCACATTAATCAGAGCTTTAGCTTGTAGCATTAGCTTTGGGAATGCTCCGGGCATTATCAAGGCCCAAACACACTCCCAGCGCAGATCCAGCCACTCAAATAAGTTTTCTTGTCGTCTGGATTTTGCATATTTTCTCAGAACACGCAAAGAAAGAAGTTTATGTAAATTGATGTATGTGCAAAAAATAAAATAAAGAAGAAAGACAAAAAATAATAATAATAATAGCCATATTAGCCATCTCTGATTACTTCCACTACTAACAAGTGATTACATGTTCATAATTTTTTTTTAAATATTGTCTGGTTTGGGTAGATAATAAAGCCTTCTTCAAATAGATGCATCGGAAAGTTGAAAAGCAACTCGTCACCCAAATGTGGCCGCTTGTTTGTTTGCAGAACGTTGGTCATTTTTGTCCTGGGTTGAGTAATTTCCTCAGAATCTCCGCGATAAACAAACGTACGTGGTGTAACTTACTAAATACGGATGTTTTCAAACTGAGCAACAGCCCTGATGCTGTCATTTCCCAAAGAGGAAAGAGGAAGCGGAAAGTATTTCTTTAAAAAGATGTCTATGCTTGTTTTGTTTTTATTTTTTTTATTTAACAAGTTAATCTTAAAAGTCAGGCTCCCCAATCCTGTTTATCAATGATGCGTGACAGACTGATGGAAACTACAACATAGATTCTCCTGTTTTCAGAAAAGGATGTCTGACTGTCTAGGCTACAAAGGCTCCGATACAGGTCATCTTTCACGGGCTCATTGATGTCCAGCAAAAGGTCAGGCTCCCGCAGAGATCAAGGCACTTTTAATACCAGCTTATTAGCAGCTAACTGTGGGACCGCTGCCTCCGGACCTTTGCCCTCGCCCCGCAGCTCTCGCAAAGACGGCCCACTGTTGAGTCCAAGGCCTGTCGCAGGGGCCGGAGCTCTGTACCGGAGTAACCTTCATTATCAAACTGTTTCTATTTTGCAGTCCACAAGATTACAAGGAAAGGTACGTCTTTCAGAGTAACACATGTTGGAAGTGTGAAATCGTGTTATATCACATAAATGATACTACTGAAGATTATTTAATGTCATTGATACTCAAACCAATATTAAAGCATGAAAAAAGCAGTGTGTGTTTTTATTTACTCAAAATGCAATGGACACGGAGAGGAATAACTATTTCCTCATGTTTTGTGATTGTTGCTAAAATGCCTGATTTCACGGGCCATTTTTCCAAAAGTTGCAATTTTTTTTTTTAAAGAGTACCTAAACGGGCGTGCCAAAGCCTTTCCCCACCCACAAACAAAAGTCAAAAATTGCCGTGAAAGAGGCGGTCTCTGAAGTTTGGGGGTGACATGTTGGGGGGGGGGTTTGCATTGGCACAATCACAGCAGGCTGATTACATGGGAGGGACTTGGTTATATACCACAGGAACAGGGGCAGGGCAATGGGCAGGATAATGGGCAGCACCTGATGACGATGTGTGGAGCTGGTGCGGCTTATGACGTTCTGTGGAGGCCGTGGACACGTCTCCAGCCAATCAGGAAATTCTAATTTAGTAGAGTTTAGGGCTGGGCGATATGGACCAAAAGTCATATCCCGATATATTTATCCGCAAAGTGAGAGCTGTGAAAATAAATGTTAAGTCAAGCCAAATGTGGGTAGTTTTATTGATAACTCACTATAAAATGTAAATATAAACATTGTATAACAAAGCTCCATAAGGTGCACATTTAAATAAAAAAGAAATTCATGGATAAAATTAGCCTATAAAATAAAATAGGTCAGTCTTTTCTGAGAGCAGCATTTATATATAAAGAGATGACAAAATAAAGTGCTCAGTTTAAGATAAACGTTTTTAAAATAAGCTTTCTTTTGTTAACTTAATAGCTTATCTGAATATCCCGATATGCGCGATATGGTCTAATTCCATATCTCATTTAAACATATATCGATATATCTTAAATATCGATATATCGCCCAGCCCTAGCAGAGTTTACCCTGAAGGGGCGCAACCCATTCGTTTTCAGGCCAAAGTTAGGATTTTACACATGTTGCGCTATAATGTCAGAATAATGTCAGGGACCAGTGGACAACACTATGAGACACCCATTGAGACAGTTTATCAGTAAAAAAAACTTGATGTGGTGTTTAGTTGCTCTTTAAAACAATATATTTTACATCAAAATTAAACTTTTCTTTGCATTTTACCACAACAGACCAAAGGACGAATGCCGGTTTATTTCCCGCATTAAGGTTGAGCTTCGGCTCCGGTTCAACAGAACCTGTCTCCTAAAGTTCGCACAGCAAAGAAAGCACCAGCACCTCACACAAACCCACCGCATCGTGGGGAAAGAAGTGATCGAAATGCACATGCAGCGTTTACCTGTCAGATAAAGCCTATATCGCCAAATGAAGATCCAGGAGTGGAGAAGCGAAACTTGGACAGAGGGCGGACGGAGACCACAGCAGCTCTGTAAAGTCAGACCCAGGCGAGTGAGGGCAGGACGGTGCTTCAGTCTGAATGACTTAAAGGCACAGGCCACCGTTTTCAAATACTGAGATAATGTTCTTACCTTAGTTTAGACGAGTTGATGCGTACCTGTCTGGTCTTTACGCGTGCGCTCAGTCCATAGACAACTCCTCCTCACTCCTCCCCTTTACCACAATGACCACGTTCGAGGGGGAAAACATGGCGGATTTACAGATTCCATCTTCTTCACTTTAGGAGCCCCAACAGACAGGACTAACACCTGAACACTATTTCTTTGTATGACAAATAAAGCACGCACTTACTTACCCAACAGACTCCATACATTCCATTCCTAAATTACCTTCAAATATATTGCAGATGGATTTCCAGAGGGATTTGTTTATATCTTTTTTTCCGAGCTTGCTTTATTGAGCTTTGAAACTGTCAATATTTCAATTTGTATCTGCTTGCTTTAAACATCATAAAAGACCGTTCGGAGAAGAATTCCATGACCCCTGGGTAATGATTTTGCTGTGTCATGCTGATAGAAAGTGTTCTGTGATAGCAACCTTGCAAACGCTGTTTAATATAGTCATTCACGGCCTTGTTATTCATTTACGACCTTGTGACCATCTTGTTTTTCGTGCAAACTCTTGGAAAACATCTGATGAAGGCCAGTCCGTGCGTGAGAGCTAGAGGCAGAACTTCGAATAAAAGGGATGGACAGAAACTGCACAAGTAGACTTCCCATCTTATATTTGCTTGATGTTACGTGTCATACTTGCTCCTCATGTCCCGGAGACGGAGGAACTCACAATCCCCCAAAAAACGAGGCAAAAGCTTGATTTCTTTTTTACCTCTCTTCCCTCTTAACCCCCGCCTTAAGGCTTCAAATTCATATCTCTAATACCAGACATTAAACAGTAAGTCACCGTATTCAAGGAAATTGAGTCTTTTTGAGCAGTTGTGGAAACAGGTGCCTTCAGTCTAAATCAGCAAAACCTCGCTTCCCTTAAAATGCACGTGCACTTGACATAACGTATGCAGCGGCCCACACACGGCATGGCTCTCAATCAGGCACTTCCTGTTTGGCTGGGCAACTGGGGGCGCTGATGTGATGTCACTGATGAGGTCATCACAGGGGTCACCGCAGCAGCACCTCCCGACGGTCTCCCCCGGGGAGTGGGAGTAATTATGAAGTCACGGATCAGCTCCCGGCAGCGGCGGCGGCACCCACGACATGCACACTAGGCCCAGCTGGATCCGGGCCCTGGGCTGGACGGGGCGGCACCAGACTCAACAACGGGCCGGGAACGGACCAATGCCAGTGCCGTCCCTCAGGTTAATAATGACAATGTAAGCTTTTAAGATACTTGGTAGGTCTTATTAAACTGTTATGTTTCACGCAAAGAGTGACCAACAAGTGGATTTATGCTCCCATGTCAGGTTCAAGTACCCAGAAAGACATGGAGAGGTGGAGAGTTGAGGGAAGCATTTCCTGGATACGTAGGACCGAAACACAACTCCAGGTAGGTGTGAAAAGAACATCGTAACATGGTAAAAAGCTCTAAAAAGTCCATCCATTTTCTTCCGCTTTATCCGGGGCCGGGTCGCAGGGGCAGCAGTCTCAGCAGAGATGCCCAGACTTCCCGATCCACGCACACCTCCCCCAGCTGTTCTGGGGACCCCGAGGCGACACCAGGCCAGCTCAGAGACATAGTCCCACCAGCGTGTCCTGGGCCTTCCACGAGGCCTCCTCCCAATAGGACATGCCTGGAGCACCTCCCGAGGGAGGCGACCGGGAGGCATCCGGAACAGATGCCCTAGCCACCTCAGCTGGCTCCTTTCGACGTGAAGGAGCAGCGACTCTACTCCGAGCTCCTCCCGGGTAACTGAGCTCCTCACCCGATCTCGGAGGGTGCGCCCAGCCACCCTGCGAAGGAAACTAATTTCGGCCGCTTGTATCCGCGATCTCGTCCTTTCGGTCATTACCCAATGCTCTAAATAGTCGATTCTGCATAATACCCACCCTTTAAATCCCAGATACTATATTTTCAATGACATAAACACAAACACATGTGCATGTTTCATACTTAAGGAATGAGAGGAACGTTTGATATTCAACAGGGAATTTGACAAAATGGGCAACTTTTTAGTTCTTTTTAGTTTTCTTGACAGTTTAAGCCAAAACTGGAATTTAATGTCATAATTTTGTATTTTGGAAAAACTTAGGGAGTAACAATAGACGTTCATGGCTTATTAAATCATTACCCAGCAAGATGCAGTGGATTCGCTTTTGAAGGACCAAATAACAAGTATAAGAGAAAAACAAAAAAGAAAACTTTCAAAGGTTATCTAAAAATTATTATTGTGTCCCAAGAATTATTTTTTTCCAGAAAGTGTTAGGAACTAAGAATGACACATATGGGTTGGTTAACTATGTGTAAGCCTGTCTTCTGCAGCAGGCTCATGTGTGACCCCGTTTGTCCCAGGACTGTCCCCAGTGTGGCCCGTGCCGCTTCATGGAGCCTCATGGTCAAAGTTAAAGCACTGAATGCAATCAGGCTGCCATCTTAAGTAATGGACTTTACATTAAGCCGGGCCACACTGCGTGCTAATTGGCCGCAGGAGGCTTTGGGCCGCAGCGGTGCGTGCATGACATCATGGTTAATCAGAGATTAAACTTCTCAATGAGCGTAAAGTGCACTGGAAACACAACATACGACACAAAGGTGCAATTGTCCTTTTTGCAAGACATGTTCGTGTTTCTCTCTGCTTTTATCAGACCATCGCGCAATGAATCTGGTGGATTGTTCAGGGCCTGGTAGCAAATAAGAAAACAGATCAAAATGTCACATTGCATATTGCACCGTGTTTCAACTCACTCTTGGGAATTCTATATCTCATATTTAGAATGTCATGAATAGACAAAAAGGTTATGAAATATGTGTTTTCAAGTACAGTATTTTGGACACAGTTCTCTGTATTCTTCAGGTAGCGCAGCGCAGTCCACAATCACTTATAGTATCAGTGTGGGTTGCATTACTTACAAAGTATTCAAAGTGATATTGCTGTGCATGTGCCTGTTGTTACGCTGTGCGAGTGGGCAAGGTGCAGACCCAGCTGTCTCACTCAGGACATTTGACCTTGGCCTTGTTTTTTCCTTTTCTTTTTTTCTCGGGGGTTTCTTGAGCCCCTCTCTCCTTTTCCCTTAGCAGAGGCTAAAAGGCTCAAAAGGGTGGAAAGCTAAATATTTTCTTTAGTCTCCTGGACGCCAGGTTGCATAAAAGGTTCCAAAGCCGTTTGCATCAAGCCTCGACCGTCAAAACCACAAATTCTGTTTTTCTAGCCATAAAACTCCCCCCAGCCAAAAAGAGGAGGAGGGGGGAAACATTTCCATTCACTTGATTCTTATAAATTTAAATGAACTGCAAAAAAAAAAAGGTTTACTCCCTGAAGGTAAACATCAGCGTGTTATGTGTTTCAAACAGCAACAGCAGGTTTATCAATACGAGGCATTTAAAGATGCACTGAAGGGTTAGTCACGTGCTGCTGAAAGGACACAATCTAACTGCTCTGCTACTAGTGCACACCCGAGAGGCTACACAAACACTAAACTCCGAAAATTAACTGCACCCCAAAGGGCCACCAAACCCTTGCACAGTATTACATGATCAAACAGTAAGCACTGGTCAAATTGCAGTAGGATGCAATATTGGTAGTTTTGATGGCGTTGTACATATTCATGAACAAAGTAATGCATATTTATGATTGTTCCACTGCTTTCGCCGTCAATAGAGAGCCAATGATGATTAAAAACACATGCAGTGTGTAAAGGGCAGAGCTACAATTATAACACACTTGGACCAAACACTAAAATTAGCTTTTGGTTTGGTTTGTTTTTTTACTTTTGGAAATGAAACTGTGTTTTGTGTGTGTGTGTCTGTGTATTTGAATTGATGTAAATAGGGCTGAACAAAAAATGATTTGACAAAAAATTATAGGTCACTCAAATCAATTTTCAGAAAATCTTTTTTTTAATAATAATAATAATTTGAATGTTTAAAAATCTTTTTGTACTGCACAGTGACTTTTGCTATTTTTGCATTATTCTTCATAGAGATTCTTAGTATACAGTTCTCCATACTACTGCTAAGGATGAATAAATAAAAGTTTATACCTATATATCTGTACAGTACATGCACACATATACCATATAGATACCTATACACACGCCATGTACATTATGCACATTTCCATATGACCGGACATTTACATACACGTACATACATACCCAAATTCAAAATATAAAAAGAAAGCACGGCAAAAAAGACAAACAAAAAAGGGAAGAAGCACAAATAAGAACAGGGAAAAAACTAATAATAAAATAAAACATAATAAAAGAGCTCCTTATGAGAGACCAACAGGCCCAGTTAGAACCATGAGGCCGTCCTCCTGTGGACCCACCACCTGCAGGAGGAGCCATAGGGGCTGGTGCAATGTGATTTGGGAAGCTCCAACAGCTGCCCCCACGACCCAGCAACGGACAAGTGGAAGAAGATCAATGGATGGATGGATGGATGGATGGATGGATGGATGGATAATAAAAAAGCAAGTATCCATCATGTTTCTTTTCCATTTTTTTTGTTTCTCCTATTCATCAATATTATTTAAAATGGAGAGTACGACCATATACTGTTTTAAATGTTTACATGTTGACTTTAATGGTGTACATTACTTTTTAAATCTTCCAGGAATGTGAAGTCGGCGTTACATTTCTTTCCATATTTTGGTCATTTGTTTAATAGCTGTTATTCTCAGATATAATATATCTCATGTCATGAGAATAACAGCTATTACTGGGTACTGGGTTTAGACGTTACAGATAAATATATTATATTTATCTATAACGTCTAAACCCAGTACGTTTTCAGACTCCGAAATCGCTTCTTATGCACAGCAGTGTTTTTATCGCATGTTTTCCTTGTTCCCAGAATGGTAAAACAAATGGACGGGTAAATCACATAAGATATGCCCCTTGTTCGCCACCGCCTCTCCAACATTTTGTCTTTGAGTTTATTCATAAGAAAATTGAAGATTTTTGTAGTTTTATTTGCTCAGAGTGCTTCTTATCCCAACATGGCGGTGTTCGGTTTGGACACACGGCGAATACCTGAAGCTCATAAATCTGCGTGATCACAGCCGACCGCGGGGCAGGGGGGAACATTTGCCCAAACGGTTTATATTGACAAACATAAACTCGATGGGTGGGAGAGGTACTTAATGCAGTCTTTGCTCGCTGCCAGGTACATTTCTGTGGCTTTCCGAAACCTCTGTGTACAGTTTGTAGCGCGGCTGTTTGTGTTGTTGACACACTTGGGGCTGGACATTTCACAGACTTGGAATGGCCCTTTTCCTACGTGTGGGCTCCGTGTAAACGCTTCCCCCGACACACACGCCTCTTTACGCGCACATTCTGATGCATGCGCTGCGTCCTGCGCTCTAATCGGCTGTGGCAATAGACGGTTTCTGCTTCCTTCCTGGGGAACGTACGCTATACAGTATATGCACATAGAATCACAAGGAGAAGCGACGTTTGATCCTAACATAGGCGGACAGTTAGCAAGTAGGCTAGTCCAGGAGACTTTTCAGAGTCCGTTAATTTTCAATGCAGTAGAGGTCAAATACAGAACAATCAGCCCGAGGTGGTCAGTAACAAAGTACATTTACTTAAAGGGATATTTCAGGATTTTTGACATAGAGCCTCATTTCCTAGTTGTCCAGAGTGTTGTTGATTTCTGGAGATTTTTTTTATTTTTTATTCATGCAGTGCTTATATTTGAAGAGTTTAGTGGTGCTAGGCTAGCGCATGTCTATGGTAACTAGTAGCCTGCATTAAAAACCTCTTCAAATCATGGGGTAGTCCTCCAAACGTTACCATATCTGATTTGTAGAAAGCTCCTTTGTGAATTCCACGTGTAGTAATGCCGGCCGCAGGTTAAAAAAAAACTACTGTAGATCCCGGTAACCTAGCAGATCACTCCGCCGCTGCGTAGCTTACAACCAGGAAGCTGATGCTGCTCACAAATAAGTTATTTTAAATGCAAAATGGTTATATTAAAAAAAAAAAAAATCTGTCAACACAGAAGTCTGGTGTTATAAGTGATTTGCCTCAGGTGAACTGTGCTTGGGTCAGACTGTTTTTAATGCAGGCTACTAGTTACCATAGACATGCACTAGCACTAACCTAGCACCAGCCTAGCACCACTAAACTCTTCAAATATAAGGACTGCATGAATACAAAAATACAAAATTCTCCAGAGATCAACAATACTCTGGATAACTAGAAAATTAAGCCCTGAAATCCTGAAATATCTCTTTAAGTACTGTAAGTAGAGTTCTGTGCTTTACTTAGTAGTATTGTTGTTGCGAACGTACAGTATTACTCCACTACATTTGACGAGTAATACTAATTTTGACTCCACTACATTTATAAAAGGCTCCAGGGTAAAAAAAAATAAAAATGTTGGTTTATTTTACAAGCCATAAATGTGGACATGGTCATGGTAATACGTTGGAACGAATGGCAATTCTGGCGGCCATCTTGTGCCTGGCCCTTATAACCCAGTAGTCGTAAACGGTCACATTTATATAGCACCTTTCTACCTGCTTTAGGCACTCAAAGCTCTTTACATCAAGGAACCAGTCACCCATTAACTCTCTCATTCATACACACCAGTGTACGCAGACACTGGAGGCAAGGAGGGTGAAGTGTCTTGCCCAAGGACACAACGACAGTGTGCAACTGCGGGATTCGGTCACAAGACGACCTGCTCTACTCTCTACGCCACTGAGTTATTTCATGACTCTTTGATAATTGTGACTGACCTTATGTCATATCTGGCAAGAAAATAAAGTTTTTGCATTTTTACAAACATTATTTCAGTTTTATACGAGGCATAGACTTTGCTCCATTTGTTCATGGATTTTCATCTGTCAAACACTTCATAGCATTTACTTAAATTTATATAAAAATAACAGTTGTTTCCTACTAAAACAGTATTTCTGTACTGTTTAACACGACATGAGTGACCAATATTTATTGAACATGGGACAGTGATAGAGTGATTGTTAACCACTGAACCCTGAGAATGAATGGAGAAAACAATGCTAATATGGCAAAACAACACGACTGAAAACGAGACATTTCAAAGAAATGACCTGCTCCTGACTGAGATATGAGATATCTCACATTCTGCTGTTGAACCAATGAAAATGTGCTCCTGGTTTTGCATTGGTTACAATAGAGTTTGGTTACCATGGAGATCCACCATTTTGTGGCTGTTAGCATACATTTCCATAACATTAGCTAAAAACGGTATAAACATGGAGAAAAAAGCCGTGGAACAACTCTGTGAGCTGTAGAGTCACTGTTGCGAAATCAATCTAACCCACTGTGGTGTCCAAGTGTTTTAATGTGAACAATAACCCCAGTATTTCACCTTTAAAATCTCCACTAGTATATCATTGCTGCTAATGCCATGATTCTTAGCGACATAACATCGCAGTCCTGAACTCTCTTAACTATTCCACCCCACCTACTGTTGCCTCTTTTTGCCTCTCTTGGCACTTCCGCTGTATTGAAACTTCTGGTAGAGCACGAAGCCCATTCATTTAAACAGAGAACGAGGGAAAATATCCGCCGCTAAAATCTGATGTTTAGTAGATTGATTTGTGTAAAATGTCCAGTGTTCATTTGCACCAACAAGTCAACACTGCGCCGTTTCTCTGCGGGCCTAAAATCGGCTTTGTTTTCATGTAGTAACTGATTTTATCTTGATCTCTCCAGTCCTATGTTAACTGATAGGAGAAAAGAGGCGGGCACAATTCATGGCGGCGCACTCGCGAACTTCCGGAATAAGGTGAATAGGGGTTCGAATCGCCGGCCAGTCACAAGATGGCCGCCACGTTTGCCACGCCACGGGCCTCATGTCCTATCGAGAGTTTTATGAAATATCTTTGCCCCAAAGTTATTCTTTCATACCACTTCAGTACTTTCACATGAGTCATATTTTCATGAGCAACGTTTACTGGTACGGGAGCAATATTTGACCAGTAGTATCTGTACTTTTACTCGAGTAATGAAATGAAGTACTTTGACCACCGCAATGTGCCATATCTCTTTGACATGTCACCAGAAACTTTCCCTTCAGGAACTCAAAAACATCCACATTAATTTTATCGCCCACATCAGAGTAAAAGACGCACACCCACACATCCTTGTAATTCTATCTTAGTGAGGACACTCATAGACATAATGTATTCCCAGACCCTAATCCTGAACCCTAAGCCCCTAACCCTAACCTTAATCCTAACCCTAACCCTAACCTAAACCTAATTCTAACCCTAACCTAAACCAGTGAGGACCACCCAAAATGTCCTCACTCTGTTGGTTAAAATCTCAAACTGGTCCTCACAATGTCGTAATTACAAGAACGCACACGCATACACACACACACACACACACACACACAATCAATATTGTTATTATAAGCAGTTGGATACACAGAAAACGTGATCCAAGTGCGAGTAGCTTCAATGCTGACGGTTAGACGTCGATTTGGACTTTCGTTGACTTGAAATCGTAACCAAAAAATGTGGCCTTTCGCTAAGTGTCCAAATTGAGCTAATCAGAGATAAACGGGCTGAATGGACTACGGCTGGAACCTAAAACAATAAAGTAAAGCCAAGTTCAAAGCCCTGAGCAAATGAACGATATAAACGCTAATGACACTTTTCCGTAACCCTGCCGCTGCTGACCCGGAACGCTCAGACCAGACCGACCGTAAGCTAGTGCTCGTAAAGTGTGCGAGCGCCGACGTGATAAGGGTCGCCTCGGGCTTCCAGCCACCTAACAAGCTACTGAGACGTCGGGCTCTCTAAACCATGGGCGGCAGGACAAATAGAACCGAGGTGGTATTAACGCTTTGTTGGTTAGAAACGCAACATAGATCTCAAAAGGCTTGAGCAAAATCCACCGTGGTTCTACTTCCTGGTTTAGCCCCTCCTTCCCCCACTTTACTCCCATTCTGCATAGCGACGATGAAAAACCAGTGATGGAAGGATAAGCTTTGCAAGAGGTCGTATGATGAGAAAAGCGTTTCCTGGTTACTCTGGGCGTGGGAGGAGCTCAGGTAAACAGGTGGGCTTGGAGGAAAGAATAGTCACCAGGGGAAGATGCAAAGATTACTCAAACATGGCGAGTGGCTCAAAACAAACTCGAGGTATGTGTTTGATGTGGAAAATCGTAACCTGGTAAAAAGCTCTGCAAAATTGCGATCGTATAATGCTCATTTTAAAACAGGTTGTATTTAAAGGTGGGCAGTATCGTCTATAGCAGGGGTGCCCAAAGTGGGCCCGCTGAAACAATTCTGTTGGCCCGCCAAAGAGTGACCTACTTTTGCGCTGTATGTTAATTCTAACTCTCTCCCATTCATTCTCAATGGTAAATATGCAGTACACTTTTTGGCCACCAGCGTCAAATTGGGGGCGCTGTTCACTCCTTTCGCAAAGTTGTGTGATGTCTTGGTGTTTATCACAGAGCATTGTAGCATCAACTTTCCCAGTTTTCCAACTTTATTGCAAAGTTTGTTGACAACATAGGTCATGTTAAAAAGGACTTAATTTATGCTGAACTGACACTTTCAAAATGATCTAATGTGGTATTTCTTTGAGTTAACAAATGAATGAGATAAAGTCACTGCACGTACTGTAGATACAGGTGTTGTTTTTTACATATTGCTACAATTGTTGTTTTGTTCTACTAAAACTAGGCTTTTGCTATGGTCACATTTGTTTTATATACCATGTTATTTGCATAGATATAATCAAATGCAATGTATACCGAAAAATAAAATAAAGTAACTATTATTATTTGCAGTTATATGTGTTTCATGCTTGACATCACCGTGTTTGGCCCGCGACCCACAGGCACTTTTCATTTTGGCCCTCGGAGACAAAAAGTTGGGCACCCCTGGTCCATAGCATGGGTAGGCAACGTAAGGCGACAGGGCTAAAACTGGTCCTCCATCATAGAAGAAGAGGAAGAACTTTATTTGATTTGATTTGAATATTTTATTTCGAGCTAAAGAAGAAAAGAAAAAACAGAAATAATATATACATAATAAAAGAAAAAGAAAAAATAATTTACATTACAGCTCGAAAGAGTGGGAAGAAGACAAGCTTATTGACTCCCACCCCTGTTCATAAACTTCAATAACAATAACTATAACAATAACTGACAACAGTGCATATTCTTACCCTTTTACAAAACAACTATCACCGAGTTGGTTACATATTAACAAATGCGACACTGCATTATACAGCGGGTGCCACTTTGTTTTGTCGCCTCCCGCGCGTGAAACACACGTGGTGTCACGTGTGAATCACGCGTCTTTTTGTTTTTTTTTTCCCCAGTGGCTGCAATGACCCAAACAACCACCAGGTGGCACTTGTGAGCTCTTTCTTCTCTCTTCACCGCCTGGTACACGCGGATAATGGAGCACAGGTCAACATTCACAGTATCTCACACGCTCAACATTCACAGTATCTCACACGCTACAACCAGTGTATTATTTCTGTCTCCCATACAGAATCATTACCATGTTGGCATTATCGTTGTTCACCATCACCATTACAACCCATAAACATTACTCTGTATCAAAGTGTTTGAATGGAACATAAAATACTCCACATTTATTCATGAAGGTACAGTAATCGCAGACTGATTGATGTTCATGAAACAAGAATGGTCTTACTGATATGTGTTAAAAGGGATTCGGGCTTTCTTTCTTTTCTTCTTTCTGTGACTGGACCAGCTGCCAGAGGGAGCAGCCCCCGAGCAACCGGACCATCATTTGTTAAGTGTCCTATACTATGCATTAAAAGAGACAATTTTAGGAGTCTGCTGCCAGAAGAAGAGGTTTCCTCGAGCTGCCGGCCCCACATGTCTGCCCTATACTATGGGTTATGTGAATGCGGAGTACATAGATATGTGATGTTTACTTCTAAGAATTTATTTCCTTTATATTGCCATCAGCATCAATAGCGTACTGTTGTCTGAATCGATTGAGTTGGATCTAAGAATATCCACAGATTGTTAGGTATTAATCTAGACTGTTACATTTAAGTTTAAATATGATGATAACAACACAACGCAATAGCAATAACAATGGCAATAACAACTGCAATAGTGTAATAGTAACAACCACAATATACTCATTATAGTTAGATCTGACCTTAAAGTATACAGCACTTTGTGACACCCATTAGCAATCAAGTACCCATTTCCTCCTTCTGGTACTTTGACCATACCATTTTTTATATCTTGATTGAAATGATGAATATTTGGACATTGTTTATATTCTGCCCCCAATTTGTTCCAGAGTTTAATCCACATACGACACAAACATACCTTTTCCTATGGAAGACACTGCTTGAGTCTTAAAGTTCACACCCCCTCAGGTTAATCCCCCTTCTGTGCGTGCAAAAAGCATTGTATCCTTGCAGGTAGCACATTTTGTTGGCTTTAAACAGAAGTGGGCAGTAGAGAAATCAACTAAATCATGCATTTTAACAGTTTAGACTGCAGAATAATATATGTGTGATCATAATATCCTACTTTATGTATAATTCTTACAGCCCGTTTTGGAGTATAACAAGGGTGTAATGAGCTTTTATAGTTATTGCCCCAGACTTCTACACAGTAGTTTAGATATGGCAAAACTAATGAACTATATAACAAAAATAATGCATTGTAATTTAAGAAAACTTGCTTTGTTAATGATGAGATACTTTTGGAGACTTTACCTTGTATGTGTCTTATGTTGGTTTCCAGCTTAATTACTGTCAATGATGACTCCTAAGATTTAATTTCGATACTGTATCTAAGACTACACCTTCTATGTTTACTGAGTCTGGTTTTCCATTATAATTACCGAAAACATTACTTTGTTTTATTTAGGTTGAGGGACAATTATTAATGTCCATCCATGTTTTAATTTACTTAGTTCACAGTTTATGTTAGTTACTAAATTCTATAATTGTCATTGGAATAGAAGACGTTGTGTCATCTGCGAAAATCACTATTTTAATAATTTAGACACATTAAAATGTCATATATATAAATTAAACAACTTTGGGCCTAGACAGATCCCTGTGGGACCCCACGCCAATGTCCAATAACCTGATGTAAACTCCCCCATCTTCACATACTGTTGTCTCCCAGTTAAATAGCTTTGAATCCAGCTCAAGCCACTCCCCTTATGCCATATCTGTCTAATTTTTTAATAATATAGAATGATTTAGTGTATCAAATGCTTTTTCAAGTCAATGAATATCCAGCTGCATGTTTCTTGCCCTCTAAGCTATTAGTAATCTCTTCTATTGCATCAATGATGGCCATGAAGTTGACCTTGCTGCTCGAAACCCGTACTGACCTTCATTAATTGTTTATGCTTATCTAGAATTATCCATTCTACTGTTATAAGTTTCTCTATGATTTGGAGAACTGGGGGAGCAGAGAGACAGGTCTGTAGTTAGTGAAGATGTGTTGTTCCCATTTTATGTATAGGTATAACTTTGCAATTTTCATTTTATTTGGAACTGTTCCTGTTTGAAACGATAAGTTGCATATGTAGGTAATGGTTCACGATACTATGTATAATTTGTTAACTAGTGTCATATCTATATCAAAACAGTCTGTAGACGATTTGTTCTTACACCCGTTAATGACATCTATTATTCTGTTTCAGTACTCCAGACAAAAACATAGTTTTTGAATAATGTCTATCAATGATCCATTTCGTTGTTACTACACTCCGAATCTCTGCTGCCGATCCGGTCCAACATTTACAAAAAACTATTCGTATTGTGCTTTTTCACAACATATCCTCTGGGCCTCAAGATGATTTTGAGGACTATTATACACAAATCAGAGATCAGATGCCTGTTAACCTTAACCCCACCTTACCGAGCACATTTTCTCCAGTTTTACCCAAATCTAAAAGTTTCTTGACCTGAGAACTAACAGCCTATAGGCCCGTGTAACGGCTGATTTGAACACTAAGACCTTACAACTCATCTAAGCTTCTTTGTTTTTGTACCACGTTTTAGTTGTTTTGTTGCTTTTTGGCGGGGGTTTTTGAGTGTAGTGTAACTGTGATCAAGCCACAAACATGTGACCAAGTCATGTCAAAACACCAACAAAACGTGACAAAAACACAACCAAAATGGACCAAAACTTGATAATCATAATGAGGAAGAAGCTTGGATTAGTTTTGTAGGTGAGGTGTTACACTGGCCTATAGGCTGTAAGTTCCAGTTGGGAAGCTTTATATTTGGGTAAAGCCGAACTGGAGAAAATGCGTTAAGTGCGGTTAAAAGGTTACAGTACTCTAGAAATGTGAAAAATACTGTCACTTCCTTAAAATGTCTAAGCAGAGCACCCATTTAGGCCTACATGATATACAACACAGGCATTTATAGAAAGTGATGCTTTACTGCAGCCAACCCTATTTCCTATTCATTTTTGTCAATATCGCCCAGCCCTAGTTGGATCAGACACCAGAATGACCAAGCCTGTGCCTAAGAGGAAAAGACTTGAGGACACCGGTAGTGCCCTGTGTGCGTGAGTTGGGCGACCTGAATCCGTCACCCCCTTTTCCTATTACCATAAAGCAACACAGCCAGCAGCACAATTAAACATAATTTAAGACTTAAGCAATTAGGGTCACATTCCTCTGGAAACACACGCCCACGGAGGTCCTGCTGTCTGTCTGCCACAGGATGGATGTGGACAGGTCCTTGACATGTGTGTGTTTATGTGTCGTACGCTTGGTAATTGCAAAGGAGACACAGGTGAGGCAGGGTCTATGTGGGGCTGGAGAAGCCCAAGAGGAGATTAGGACAAAATGCCAGAATGTGCATATTGGTGCTCCGAATACTACCGAGTAAACATGGACATACATGAGTTGGATAGATTTATGTAAGTCAATGTGCTCTCAACTCCGATGTGACGTGCATCATCTTGGAATCATCGGCAGTACAAGGCTGCTTTGTTGTCGTGCAAAATGCAACACGAACCCCAGTGTTGTAGTTGCGCTTTAAGGGCCTGTCACAATTGGCGCAGCGATTTTGTCCCCCATTTGTTCTGCGCCAAAATTGAAATTGCCAACAGCCGCAAAAATCGCAAAGTAGACTTTTCAGAAATCGCAGTCACAGTCACAATTAGAGTACGGGATGCGATCGCACAAGACTGATCTCGCTCACCAGTCTCTCACCATCTGCGCGACTGAGACGATTTATCTTTCACCATTCTTGCGACTGTAGCGCCCTGCTGCGGCTATATTCTGTTGCAGTCGACCTCCATCCATCCATCCATCCATCCATTTTCTTCCGCTTTATCCGGGGCCGGGTCGCGGGGCAGCAGTCTCAGCAGAGATGCCCAGACTTCCCGATCCACGCACACCTCCTCCAGCTGTTCTGGGGGACCCCGAGGCGACACCAGGCCAGCTCGGAGACATAGTCCCACCAGCGTGTCCTGGGCCTTCCACGAGGCCTCCTCCCAATAGGACATGCCTGGAGCACCTCCCGAGGGAGGCGACCAGGAGGCATCCGGAATAGATGCCCTAGCCACCTCAGCTGGCTTTTTCGACCGCCACTGAATTTTGTGCATGCATGACATTCAGCTGCGACAAATGATCCAACTGCGATTCACACCTTTTCATGCGGTCAATAGCGGTCGCTCGTGCAGATGCCGTGCGTCAAAGAGAGTGTTCGCACGACCTTCATATTTTGAGGCCGCAAACGATTGCATAGCGCCCGTGCACCAATTGTGACAGGCCCTTTAGGGACAGTCCAGAGGCAGCGCGTCAGAGATAGAAAAGTGCTGTGTTTGGACTCTCATTATGGCTTGATTTTAAATCTGTCAAATGATGGATGGCCTTCAAAATTTTGTCATACCAAATATATTCCGTAAATGACAGATAACTTTCAGTTAAGTATGTATATAAGAAATACGTGGCTTTTATGGGACCAAACATATATAATCCAGCCAAAATGTCAATTTGAATTGTCGCGACAGAGAAAATTTCTAAATTGACCAGTGCATGAAAAATCTATGATTTCAACTCCTGTGTCTCGCCTTCAGATTAGTTTAAACTCATGATTGAATTAAATGTTAGTATCGCTGGATGTTGTCACAATGTGCTTTTGCACTGATCTTGATTTTAAAGGTCCATTATCCAACTTTTTATGTGGAAACAAAAGTTGATATTAAGTGTAATTAACTAGCAGCTGCATGAATGGCAACTTTACTTTCATCACAGTGGCCTCTAGGACTCCAGGATCAATTGTTTTCACTGCTGACAGAGCCTCTCACCAGAAAACCTACAAAACAATTGACCCTGGAGCGTTGTAGAGACCACTGTGATGGAAAGTAAAGTTGCCATGCTGACCACATAATTTTTCACATAAAAATAATGCACATTTAAGGTTGTTTAAATTCAAATGAAAATAAATCAAATCAAAGGAGTTTTTCCAACACGTTTTGTTTTTTTTTGGTAAGAAATATCAATAGGTAAACGGATAATTATTTAACTGCACATGCACGAACTTTGCTTTTGTTTTTGATCCTCTTCATGTTGATTCATGTGGACCACACTCCTGCCAGGATGAAGTCCTGCGGCAGCGGAATAAACTCAATAACTGGTGTAGCTTGGTTTCTTAAGTTTGTTTTATTACTCACTTTCGCTGTGTGGCAATATGCAGCACAGAAGATCTTTAAATAACAAGTCAAAGTCCACTTTTAGTCCACGGCGGTTTGTAAGTGCTACCGAGTGGAGTCTGCTGATCTTAGTGCTATCACCAGAAAGCCGCAGGCACACTTACATCACAGCAGTGTATTGGCTCGGAACCACAGTTTGCTGATGAATCATATTCTGCAGCCAGAGAGGACACAGTCATCCCAATGTGGCCGTCTGCCCTATCTCTGCTGCTGCTGTGTGGTCCGCTCAGCACTGGAGCCACGCCACCTCAGGCAGCCCGGCACGAGCGCCGGAAACAGTGCGGGACGTGGGAGGGGCCAAGTGTTACCAAAATGGACTTTCGGCTGATATTTATGATGTGACAGACAGGCGCCCTGAAGGTCCATCTAGTCTGTAAATGATGTGTATGTGATATATGACGTTATATGTGCTTATAAAACTGCAACTGAAGGCTATTCATGCAGTAATAATATGGAATTAAAGGGACTGATTTTGAACCTTTTTAGTCACATATTGACTATTGACTATGACTTCACGCATTCACGCTGATATTTTCACAAATTACAACATACTTTTATGGGGCAAAAGTAATTTTACCCTACAAAAAGAAAAACATGTCAGGTAGGCCTATAGATCAACAATAAAAGACAGAGAGAAAGTTTAAACTTAGTTCCCATTAGGCTCTGTGTTATGTTTTTGGCTAACTTCATGTTGGCTAGTGTAGGGTATAGACTACTTCCTGTCAATGTTTTAACGTAAAAAAATAATTTAAAAAATTTAAAATTTAAATAAACATCAAGTGTCTTTCATAAAAACTAGTTCAGAGTAGCAATATTAAACATTTGTTAACATCAAATTAATGTTAGCTTCAAGGCTAAAATAGTGACAGCTATAAAGTGAGAAGTATTTACCTCCTGTGTGAAGATTTCAATATCTTGTAAGTAATTATCCAACAGCGGCTTGTTTTCTGTCACACTGTTTACTTATTTCAACAAGACATGACTAACTCTCCATAGGAAATGAACACAGACAGGAAACAGTCGTTACCCTAGCTAGGAGTTAGCAGCATGTCGCTATGCAATGTTCTGTGCACAGAACAAAGCACATTCCTCTATTTACAAGCAATTCACCATTTTCAGGGTCACTGTTTATTGTCACAATAATGCTAACAAAAACTAGCCTGCAAGCTCACAATTGATAAAAATGCATTTACAGTACCTTTCATAAACCACTAAATTTCACTACTAGAAAAAATATCAGGTTACAGGGCCTTTAACAATAATTTCTCAGTGTTATCGCTTAGACAGATATTCATTGGGTTCTCGGATATACTTGGCTGCGGTCTCCCAAACTGCATGAATTATGTCACTGGTTCTCAAACTGTGGACTGGTACTTCGGTTTCTTCAGGCGGTACCTGAGGATGTCTGTGCAATTTTACACTTTATTTAGTTTGATTAGACAACATGTCATTTATGTCTGTTATGCAATTTCTACACACAGTTGTGATATAATATAGCCAATATATATACATTTCGGACTATTTTTTGAAGACCTGGTTTAGTCCTGATTGGATCGTACCTGGCGGTACTTGGAACGTCAAATGATTTACAGTATGTGGTGCTCAGTCAGATATTTTAGAGATGGGTACTACTTGGCGTGAAAGTTTGAGAACCACTGATGTAACTTGGAGTTTAGATATGTCTCCTATACATTTCGTTGTGTTATTTATCTATCTTTTATCACCTTGTATGTATACAGAGAGAGGTTGAGGATGGACTTGGCACTGAAATGTTGTTAATGTCTGACTAAAGTTACAAGTAGATTTGCAAGAAAGGCAGTGTTAATGAACTGGTTGTCACTTCCTTGTCTCGTACGCACCTGTATTCGATTTGAAAACCAGTTTATTACAAAAACCAATACATGTTTTCCGTACGACGCTCGCTCGATCCGAAACATGAAGTCATCTCCTCTTGTGTCTGAATTGTGAAGCCATGTACAATTTCTGCTGCGCTTGTTAGTTTTCACAACGGATAAGCACCGGGTCTGATTTTGAATCCATGTGCAGAGAGAGAGAAAGACTTTCTCAACCCTGGGCAAAAGATTTGAAACACAATACACCATAATAACAACCGGCTAAAACCTGTTATCCAAGAGGAATGTGCTGTGTCAGAAACAAAGAGAAAACATCCAAAAACAGCAGCTGGACCAACCGTTCAACTTCGTTCCATGAGTTTTTTTTTATTTTCTTTTGTAAGCGTCCAGACAATACGATTGAAACCTTTGTTGCCTTTGACTAAATTTGTCCCAGCTCTTCGATGCCTGAGCGCAGCTGGGGATCGAGTCGACCCGCGCTGCAGCCACTTTGGAGCGGCGTCACAGGTCATGGGTACGGAGTAGTAGCAGCTCAGGGACCACAGTGGTAAAAGGCATTGCCGCAACGCCGCAGTCACGGGCTAAGAATACGCGCCACCCTGCAGACAAGTGCGACCCGCCGCCACTCGTAAATCCAAAATACCTGCACTTTGTCTTGAGCTGACGCTGCAGGCGCGGACGTTTGTGAGGGGTTTGCGTGGTTTATGATCGCATTCTCCCAGAACGGCATGGTCATTACAGTGGAGGGGAGACGTATAGAAAGAAAAGTATTTTAATGAGCGGACTTTTCGACCCTCTTCCATCACAAAAAAAAAGTACATTTGACATATTATCGTTTCTTTATGCTGCTTATCAGTGACACAAATAGTCTTCTGTAATTTTATCTTTCGTACAAAAGGCATTTCATGTGTAGAAAGTTGCCTATATTTTCAGTGGCTGAGTAGTCAGGTTTAAATATCTCTTCATGGTAAATGGTCTCAACTTGTATAGCGCTTTTCCACACATTAGGCACTCAAAGCGCTTTACAGCAAGGATCCACTCATCCATTCACACTCTCATTCATACACCAATGTACGCAGACACTGGAGGCAAGCTGGGTGAAGTGTCTTGCCCAAGGACACAACGACAGTGTGCACCTTCAGGAGGCGGGATTCGAACCCCAACCTTCCGATCATCTGTGCCACCGTCGCCCCATCTTGCCCCATCTCATCTTGATGATAAAGTACAAAGATTTACTCAGAGAGGATTTTGGATACCTTGTTTCGTTATTGAATAAGCTAGTTATAGAGAGAGTTATAGAGTTATAGAGAAAAAAAATTAAGGAAAGATGCTAGGAATACAAGCGATTGCGATTGCGATTGCGTCACGAGGTCAGGTGACATTATTTGTCTAAAAACAATGTTCACAAACATGGCAATGCTTCCGTTGCGCTGTCATAGATCGGCCATTTTATAAAACAGCGTTAGAGGTCTGGACGCATCAGCTGTTTGCCTACCATTCCCCAAAACATCCATCCATCCACCATCCATCAATCCATCAATCCATCTTCTTGGACCTGCCCAAATCACATAGCACCAGCCCCTATGGCACCTCCTGCAGGTGGTGGGTCCACAGAAGGACGGCCTCATGGTTCTAACCGGGCCTGTTGGTTCTCATAAGGGACTTCTGAACCGCTCTTTGTCTGACCCGTCACCTAGGACCCGGTCGGCCTTGGGAGACCCTACTAGGGGCACGAAGCCCCCGACAACAGAGCTCCCAGGATCATTCGGGTGCTCAAACCCCTCCACCACGTTAAGGTGGCGGTTCCAAGAGGGTCCCCAAACATCCGGCGAAAATCGCTCGTAATAGATACTGAAAAAGACGGAAGAATTTGGCGTCTGTTGGAGCCACTAAAGAGGAGATTTGGCCCCTAACTTCTATAACACATCCATGTGTATAGCCCGGCGGCCTTTCGCAGTTGGTATCTTCCACCAAGGAAATGACCATATTTGGATGACAATGTCTTGTCGGGGTGATACTGTGTGTCAGTGTTTGTGAATGGATAGAGACTTTCTGAGAAAATCGACAAAACGTCATAAAATAAGTACCGTAAAGGGTGAATTTGGTCTTTTTTTTTTTACTTTGATGTTAAAACTAAGGTGTTAAGGAAGAAAACAAGCATCAAAATTGACCAGTACATAAGCAATGTTTTCACTGTCCTCATCTCCCCTTGTTTTTGTTTCTTGTATCATCTATCTATGTCTTTATTTTTTATTAGTTCACATTAGTAACCAAAGTTCTGTAAACATTGTTTTCATTGTATGACTTTAGTGGCTAATTTTCTCAGCACTTTCTTTGCGTTCCACCGAGTTCCAAAGCAACAAGGTCCATATGGCCATTCCAACACGCCATATGATGTTGTCAACCCGCGAAATGTGATGCTGCTGCACCCCGGCTCTTCTGTAGGTGGTAGAGTGTTTTTTTATGGATGAAACGGGATCGCGTGGCAGTGAAAGTGCTTAGAAAATATGCTTACGGACTAGAAAACAGGCCGCACTCTGCGCAAGCATGCCCAGAATAATGTACATTATACATAACCTTGGGGAGATATGAGAGAATTTGAATGCGAAATGTACCTGCAGGAACGCAATACTCAATGTAGAAAAGTGTGGTGCTATAAAACTTCTCCAACTGAAGAAACGCACTTGAGAGGAAAGGAGAAGGATAAGCGCAGAGAAGTCAGAATGCTTTATGCCTTTCAGCGCTCCATAGATTTGGACGACTTTCCGATTTGGGGGAGAAAGGGCGATGAGAGATGCCTGGTAAATCACGGGGATTATTCACAATTCTACTTTTCAATCAAACTTTTAAGAGGCAAACAGACGCGCAGCAAAATGGGAGTCGATTCAAATTGGCCATAAGCGTACGTACGTGCTTTTGAGCTCTTGACTCTTTCGATAGAAATGAAGACAGCTACAAATACTGCAAAGTTGTTGGAACGAGCACTCTATAAACGACATCCAAATGTTGCCTTTTAAATGGATAGCAATGAAGGTTGTTCTATGAAAAGAGTTGGTTCTATGCTTTTTGCAGTTGTTTGGTAATCTCAAATAGGGCACAATGTATCGCATCGCAATATTAGGTGATGCTATATCCATATCGCAAGAAGACACAATATATCGCAACAGCACTAAAGCCTTCATCGGACTGAGATCAACACAATTTTTGCAAACTCAGCCAAGAACAAACAATGCATTGTACTTATACATGTGTAAAAAGTTCAGTTTTAGTTAAAAACATTTACCAACTTAGTTCAATTATTGTTTTGTTTTGGACCTGATGTAGTCTTCATTTTAAGTCTTCATTTGACACATTTGCTGAAAACCTAGTGACTTGGACCATATTCGTGTTGATGGTTAGTGAAATATTGCAATATATCGTTATCGCATATCGCAAGTTACTTCAATATCGTTCAGCCCTAATCTCAAAACACATCTTGATCATTATCTCTTGGTTAGAAAGGCTATACTGATCTAAACCACTTACACAAAACCTCCTGTAGTTTCACTTCCTGATTCTCCAAGCGAACTCAGCCGAAGCCCCTCCCACCCAGTTCCCCTTGCTCCCCTTGCTGAGCAGCTGTTGTCAATAAAGAAAGGGGGGAAAAGGTAGACAGGGTTGCGCCGGTTTCCACTCTGAAATGATAAGCTTTGCGAGAGATGGGGAGGTAAGGATGTGTTGGGCCTCAAGAGGAGTATTGGGAAAACAGGAAGACTTTGGCACTGCTAGGAACCGGCACAAGGGGAAGATTCAAAGATCATTCAAACATGCGTGTGTCGATACGCAACTTCCGGTATATGTTTTTGATTAGCAAACAACGCTCACAATTGATCCTTGGTTCTTGTTTCTTTATGATTGGTTCCTCAAAGCCAGTCATCCAGGTCACTTCAGAGCATGGAACACTGTCATTAACAACAACACTTTTTGACATGCCTTTAAACGGATCCGATCTTTATATGGCAACTCGTGTGCATTTAGAGCCATGTTTCCCTGTAACAAATACAAAGTGGTTTCCTAAGACTTTGTAGCCCTTATTTTCTCCAACGTGCATACATGGTAACCACTCCCTCCCCATAACAAGGACTGTTTACCAAGTAAGAGTTTCCCAAATCACACTCCGCTGAAACCATTTTTGACAGTTGGTTTGTGGAAATCGCGCTTTTCTGATTGGAATCATGACCGTTCCTTATTGTCCCACTACACCTTTTCAAGCGACTGAAGAAATGGCACCACCTCATCATTGAAAACAGGTGGTGTTTATACAAAAGCAACAAAATTTGTGCTATTGTCCCGGATTAGTAATAATATTGATGACTGCGATTGCCCATAGCAACGCAGGAACACGAAATCCAAGTAAAATTATTTCCACATTATTTTCTTTGGGCTTCACCGCAGACCATTTGAATAGCATTTTATTTACCATTCTGGTTTTTCCTGCCCCTTCTCCGAACAGTAGGTGCTGACTCATAGCTTCTCTGTTTCTCCTCTCTCTGCTATCCATCATCCCTCCTGCGTTTTCGTATTCGCTGAATCATGTCCACATAATTTCGTACTTCCACTTTACTTTTCAGCCCTCTCAAGGTTCTCCATCCAGAACTGCTGACACACCTTCGCCTTCATTTCCCCCTTTCTCTCCCTTTCTTATCTTCGCAAAAAGCTGCCAGACAAAGTATCTCCTCGTATAAGCGCGAGCCGCAACCGCGACTCAAGAGTCCCAGAACCTAATCTAACACGTGGTCCGCAAATTCGATTCCACAATAAAAGAGCTCGATCTACCAGAAAATGTGGCATGTGCTGAAGAGCAAAAAGCCGTACAAACCAAAAGCCCAGACACCTGCTTTGGCACCCGGGCCCGCGAGGAAGGCAGCGAGTAATTTCAGTCATGCTTCCACCGCACGGTTTATGGAACACTCCAGATGACGAGCCGCAAACCATGAGCTTTACTTTACCGCTGCGATCCAGACCCTAAGAGAAAGGGAGGGAAATGAGCTGTTGTTGGACTAACTGTTATTATTCAACCCACCCTCTGAGAATATCGGTTGCTTTTGGTTTTTTAATGTGAAAATACTAACTCTACAGTGAATATACATACACTACCTGACCAAATAAATAAATAAAAAACTCCAACATTTCATTGGACCATCTTTAGCCTTGATGACAGCATGTATTCACTGTGGCATTGTTTCAAAAGGCTTTTGCAATGTCTAAAGATCTAATGTTGCATTCATTTTTCAAGATCTTGTATCGATGATGGAAGAGCGTGACCAGTGCGCAAAGTCTTCTCCAGCGCATTCCAAAGTTAAGGGTTAAGATCTGGACAAACAGCCAACAGTCAACGCCTTTCAACTGCTCGTCAACCAGCCAAACCAAATCTATCTTTCACGAACCCCTCGCTACAAATGCAAAACTAGAGATTATTCATTTTGTTCCGCTCAATTAATGGTTGGTTTGTATTAGGGATGTCCCGATCGGAAATCGGGGCCGATCACGTGGATACAGACTCAATCGGATCAGACATTGCCTCCCGATCAGGACTCAGATATATATGCATGTCCATTCTCATTACTTTGATCAGATTTCGAGCTATCGCGAACCACTTTCTGTCCTCTCCCCCTGGCCCAGCGCCTCTGTCACTCACTCCACCTGGCACCATCTGCTCAGTCCGTGTCCCCCTTCGTCTGTGAAGTTGCCAAATCCACACAAGTCCCAGCGCGGGAGAACATAAACAATAATAAGTAACAAACAGCTGTTTTATCGCTATTACACCGTCACATGTGATTGAACTGTGGCTACTCAGACCCGCACTGAGCGGAGAAACCCTCCTCGCACTTCTGCGGAGATGTTTAAAAGTCTGTGATGGACAGAAACAAGAGCCCGGCCCGCAGCGCTCATACGTGCGCAAATACGCTGAAAGACGAGAGGAAACTTCTGTCTCTATTAATAACCTGCTAAACCACTGCCTCCTCTCTTCGCTCACACATCCCTGCGCTACATTCAGTAGGTGAATTGAGGAAGAAGCGCTTGTTTCACTCCTCTGGTTGTGTTAAGCCTTAGTAAAACACACTCGCTCTGTTCACGCCCACAGTAGATGATGCGCGTTCACGCTAAGGTGGACAGCGCGCGTGCACAGCTTGGCGGACGGTGCAACGCGCGCGTGGACCTCAACCCCGTCCCGGTTTTCAGGCAGGGAAATGTGGTCACCCTATCTTTATTTAAAGAGACTGTAATGAAGTCAACATGGCACATTTAACTTTTGGCCAAATATATTGTGTTATTTAACTGTTTGGCCACATTACTGCTGTGTTTTTTTATGTGTACTGCCAGACAGTTGCAGTGACGTGCAAAACGTTATTGCCAAAGTTTTGTTTTCATTGCCAATTAACAAGCACATTTAGTAACGAATGGGATTTTAGATCACCCTCTCTGTGTAAAATTATATTACACTGTAAAGATTAATATTCTTGCTTATTAGAGAAAAAACAGACTAACTAGAGTTACTCTCTATATCCAAAACCATGAAGGAAAACAAGCTGAATAATATATTTTTTTCTTAATTAAAAAATTATATATATTAGGTATCGGATCGGGACTCGGTATCGGGCAATTCCCAAAATCAAATGACTCGGACTCGGGGGCAAAAAACCTGATCGGGACATCCCTAGTTTGTATTTGTCAGTGGTCACAGACACCTGGTAACAGAGTGTTTAGGTCCGCATCCACCCTTCATTTTGTTTATGGTGGTGCAGAGATAAACGATACGAAATTCCCACAATAGACCTACAAAAAAAAGTTCAAACACATTAGAAAATGCCATGTTGATTGAACATACAAAGCGGACATTGCCACTAAAGTCCTCCAACAAAAGGCCTTATACTCTTGAGTTCATGTCAACAAGACTTTGGGCACATGATGCAAAAGTGAGTCTCTCGTAGCGCTACTGGTTTACATAAAATCCTGTGTGCGTGGTGTGTTTGTGGACGAGTTGCCCTTGGTTACTGTGCAAACATGTTACGCTAGCTTTAACCTGAATTAAGAGGGAACCAACGCAGCACTGGCCAGATTTCTTGACATGGTTGACATTCAGTCTAATTCTATGCAAGATAATAAATAATACAGCGGAGTTTCCACCAGGTAATCGCAGTTTTGATCAGTCCAGTTTGGTATCGCTTGTTGAAATGACCGATAATTACATTTTTGGAAGATGTTCATCGGAGCTTACAGTCGCGCCGGCTTTTTAGCTATTTGCGGTGTCCAGTTTTTGTGAAAGAAATTTTGGTTGTTACAGCAGATTTCCTGAATGCACCTGCGTTGGATGTTTAAGGATCAGCAAATCATACTCTGCTGATTCTAATAAAACTTTGTAAGGCTGAAGTTTAAAATGAAGATTCAAAGAGTTGGGCAGACATGGGCATTGGACTGGAACTATTTCACTATTTAGGTTCATTTTAATGATGAAAACATACCAACTTATCAGCATTACAAACTTGGCCACACAAGAAACCTTTATTGTAATTATGTAAGTGTCTGATCATATTGTTTTGCCTCGCTTTAAGCTCTTGCACTACTTGCTGATCTGTGTGCATTGTCAACGTGTCTTTTTTTGGGATCCAGCTCGACACAGTGCTTGTTTGGATTCTGAAAAAGTCCAGCCCTATGAAATGTTTCTCTAACTAAAACTACAGACTGCTGACTCTCCCGGGTCAGCGGTGTAGCGTTACAGTTTGGCTGTCAGACAAGCGCCTCAGACTTACACAATAACGACATGACGCAGTGTGCCGGCGGACAGCGGGCTGGAGCCAGAGGAATGTAAAAAAGAAGCTGAGGGAAGAGAGGGTGGGAGGCTGGGCAGCGCTACTTTGCTCTAGAGCGGAGGTGGGCAAACGACGGCCCGCGGGCTAGATTTGCCATACAATTTAATGTGGCCCATAACTCATTTTACATAATAACTGATTTTTTTTATCATTTCTTTACCGCTAGTAGAGGCGCTGTGACCATTGCCAGTAAAGCAGCTGTATCAAATGGTGTAAAAGGGCTAAATTAAGAAGATGGGAGGCATAGAGATTGACGTCACTAAACGGAAACACAGGGACCATGCGTATCGTGGGTTTGGGAGGGCCGCATAAACTTTATTGAAGTGATATCCTGTAAGTCTGCAAAGTGAAGACAGAGAAGAGTACAATTTTACAGTAAACAGTCAAATTCCTACCCTCTTGGACCAGAAAACCACTCCGGGTTTGGAAAGTGAGGAGAGCAGGAACAGAATTTTCAAAAGTAACCGATCAAGCTCCTCCCCCTCCCTCCTGATTGGCCCTGACAGGCTGCTTCACAGGAAAAGCTCGTCTCATTGGTCAAAGTGGTATCCCAGGGATTCTGATTAGTGTCTGAAATGCCTCATTTCGATTTCCAACCAAGTTAAGCCATAAGCCACGCCCCCGCAATTCTCATTGGATGTCACTCCAAATGCAGCTTTTTTCAGTTGGCTTTATTAAGTTAATATTGTAGTTTTACAAATGTTTAAGTTAGGAATTAAGGTTAGGGTTAAGGTTAGAGTTAGGGTTAGGGTTAGGAAAAGGGATTTGGTTAGAGTTAGAACAATGTGGGGGCGGGATCATGGCTTAACTGGGTTGGAAAGTGGAAAGAGGCGTCTGAAATCAGCAAAGGGAAGGACTTCTGAATTTTTTTATTATTTAATATTACGTTACGTCCAGATGGTCGATTATGCACATCTTTTACATTTGTAAAACATATAAACTTACAGACTATCACTTTAAGTTTAAGTTTTTCAAGTCTTTTTTATTACATTTTTCAGTATTAACAGAGATTAACAGCTAAAAAAATATTTCACTGATACAATGGTACATGCACATTTAAAATCTATACAGAAATAGAACCTTCAACATGGCAAACTGAGTGACAAATCAATGAACATTGCAGACATGCTTGTTGTATGATATGTATGTATGTACAATGCATAGAAAAGTGTGACTGAATGCAGTACACAAACACAGCTTTTTAAATCTTGGAAGGTTTAAGATTTGAGAAAATCAGACAAGCCGGGTGTTGGAGTCCGTAGGATAATTTACAGACAAGTGAAAACAGAACTCTGGGCGCAGCCAACAGGTTGCCCTCATTTGTTTCCACACATGGATGTGATTTGAGGCGATTTTTCAGTCTTTGTCAAATGACAGCCAGACAGATTAAAGAATCGTGTTTTGGTGCCAGAACATGACACTGGAATATGCCGTGGGTGACTAGGTATGAGCTGACATGGAGGACCAGCGCAAACAGTAAGCTCCTCATTCATGATAATGTGTCTCATCTGAACGAAGGCACACATAACCAGTGACAGCTTACAGTGGTCTAAACTTATTCCACTTTTAAAGGTCTGTTCCCAGCCTCTTGTCCGACATGTTCCCTCTCTTTTTTCCCCCCTGTTGTATTAACTTAATTTTAGCAGACAAGTTGGAATCAGGATCTTTTGGAAATTCAAAAGTTTGGATGGCTGGAACAGTGTGTTATTCAAGTACAGTAAAGTGGCCTGAAGACGGAGTGTGAAAGTGGATGCAGATGAGGACAGCCCGTAATGGCTTGAACTGACGGCCATCGTTTAAGAAGAATATGTCAATGTTCCGAAAACAAACCACTGAAATGATCACAACCCCTGGGAAACTTATTAAAAGCTCATAAAAATAAAACTTAATTTTTTCATTCTTGGATCTTTTTTTGAGTGGGTTTTCAGTGAGTCATAGGACACGAACAAGAGACAGGCTCAGCTAAGGACATAAGTAATCTCTTTGCAACTAAATATGTATTCAATAGGTTTAGAAAATTGGGGACAACTTTAAACATTCACATATAGTTGCAATGATTTGGCAGATTATTCATGAACTTATTGTGAAAACCAGCCCTCACCTGAATATAAAAGAAAGAAAAGACAAAAAAGGCATCTCATTTGGACCACATTGGGCCGTGTCCGGTCAAATCGAAGCGGAAGTCGTAGAAGTCGCAGAAGTTTAGGGAGACTAGCTACTTGAATACTTCTGCATTCATACTAAACACTTGTGATGGGACTCCGCTTGAAAAACGTGTTGGTGGTAAGACGTAGGATACGACTAACTGCTGCCAGACCATGTTGAAAGGAGCAGGGGTTTTGATCAAAACTGTAGAATTTGCAAGTGTGACTAACGTTAGCTTAGCGGCCCATTCATTCTTATGGTGTAGCGTAGAAGCTCGGATTCCTTAGCACTGGATATTAAGCCGTTTTTCTCGACGACGCTGGGGGTCGCCATTGCCCTCCATTGCTGTAGTACTTCCATACAGGAGCGGCAAAACAAGCTAGTTTTCCATAAGCTACCATTGCACTTTAGACACGTTAAAAACGATTTTAAAGCCTGGTGCCTCATTTTCCTAAGCTTTCTACAGCTAGATGTTGCTTCTGTGATAACACTGGGTTAGGCATAATTACAGGGACCAGGTGGGATTTCGTAAGAAACATTTTAGAAATCTCGTATACTAATGAGGGCCGGACTTTGATTGACAGGCCGTTAGCATTAGAGCAAATGGCGCGGGCGTTGCTACGACCGAACTACACACCCTGCGAGGGCCGAGTCTGGAAGATCCCGCCCATATGTCTGTAAATCCCCCTTGAACGTAGTCATTATGGCACGTGCGGCACGGTAGCACAGCGGTTAGCGCTCGTGCTTCACAGCTAGAAGGTCTGGGTTCGATTCCCACCTGGACGGGGCCTTTCTGTGTGGAGTTTGCATGTTCTCCCCGTGTCTGTGTAGGTTTCCTCCGGGTACTCCGGTTTCCCCTACCACTAAAAACATGTACAATAGGCCAGGATGAATGAGAGTGTGTTTGAGAGTTTGCATTGGGGACGATGGATGCAAATTAGCCCAAGGCTACAATCCGGTGTGGCTTGTTTACATGCATGAGACCCATGTATGTTCATTAACATGCACTGTCCCGACCAAATAAACCAATAAATAAATAAAAAATGGCAAACGGGGAGGAGTGAGGCAGAGCCTCATGGGCCTAATCCAGTCTGTAAATAGCTTATATTGTAGGGTATACCGTCTAGTACAGTATAAGCATTTGAGTATGAATATTGCAGCTGAAAATAATAATGCATCGGTTTTATATAGCGCTTTTCTGGACACTCAAAGACACTTTACATTGCACTATTCATTCACTCCATACTTGGTGGTAGTAAGCTACTATTTTAGCCACAGCTGCCCTGGGGTAGACTGATGGAAGCGAGGCAGCCAGTCTGCCCCATCGGCCCCTCCGACCACCACCAACCACTCACTCACTCACTACATTCGCTAGGCTTCCTGGTGTTACTAAACGGTCTCCCATCCAAATACCGACCAGGCCCTTCCCTGCTTAGCTTCCAAGATCTGACGGGATTGGGCAGAGCAAAGGCGGTATGCAAAACATTTAATGAGAGAGAACAAAATAGACCTTTTATTACAAGAACATGGTAAAACCAAATAAACTCATATAATGTTGAGTGTTCTGCAACATAGAAAATACAGTTCAGATGGGGGGAAAAGGAAGCAAATATTGGATATATTATAAAGGGGGTATTGGGTATCAAGTTGTTGTTTTTTTTTAGTTTGACATTTTAGTATCGTGAATAGGAGGAGAGAATAGAGAGGGGAGGTGTGCTGATCAAGTGCAAGAGAAAGAACTCGGAATATTGTTTTTTAGATGTACTTGTACCTTTAACATTGTCTTGCTACAGTTTTGATAGTTTCTTTTAACAGACAGAAGGCTGATTTATCTGCTTTATCATGCAGGTCATCCAGGTTCATAGATGTTGGTGGTGAGTATTTCCAAATCTCAATGGCTTCTATGATTCAGAAATATGTGTTAGTTTTATAGCCCACTTTATCACGTGACGCTACTGACATACGTAGATGGTTAGATGTAGCCCCAACTAGCAAAGTAGGTAAACCAATCTTTTGGTTTAACTTCACTTGGCTGACAAAGACTTCTTTTATCATTCAAAACATATCACAGGAAAGTCATTTGTTTCTTCAGAGACTTATGCCCAACCCACCGTCTGTGAGCAATGATCAAAATTCCAAGCAATATGTTTTTCACTGTGCCGCTTCTTTCTTTGTCGTTTCTTCCTTGTGAAATGACACGTGAGCAACTGCATTAGCCAAATGCCACCGGTTGCCTCATGTCACCCTTTCATTTGCTCATTCAGGGGTTCCCCGTCATTAGACGTGACGAGAGCTCTGACTGATCGGCTTTCTTTCAGAGGCCTCCTTAAACCGCCAGCCTTACAGAGTTGTTCCAGGACAGCCTGGTTTTACCATACCTCGTACTCATTTCGTTTCGTACAGAGGGTCTGGATCTTCACAATTGAGCTCCGTTATCAGGTGGGAGGGGCGAACTCCTTTGAAACAACTGGATCTGATTTTCACTAGCGTTTGGTCGTGACGTATGTAATGCGCCCGTGTGAGTCAAGCAGCTATCATAACTCTTGGGGGCATTCCTTGCGCATTCCAAGGCTTCAATTTTAATTTCTGGATATTTGGGAGCCGAGCCAGAACGGATTGAAGAGCTTCATTTACGTTTGTATCCGCCGCCATTGCCGAACTACAACCAGCAAATGCGGCGCAAAACACTAGCCGCCCCCACTCGCTGAATGGTAGGTTGAAATTCAACCGAACGCGCCCCTGAGATCAGACCCAGACGTACATGTAGGGAAATTATAATTGAGCGGAGTTTACGGATGGCTAAGGCCAGGCTAGGACAGTTGCTTCACGTGACGGATAATCTGAGATGCCCAATCGTATCCAATGAGTCAGACTTCCCTTGCAGGTCTGATGTATCCCATGCAGTCAAGCACGCGGAAATACATACAGTACGCAACATGTGAAGTCACAGCAGAGCTTTGTCTCTTCATGAATGAAATATGAGATTTGTGATCTCTTCAGTCACTGTCTTCGTGAAAGTGTATTATTCATTATATTTCTCTGTCAGACCATTTGGTAATCTGGCTTTAACCTGTTAACTGCCTCAAAGTGTATTGACTGAAGAGCTTACAGCCTACAGTATGTGCCAGTGTGATACCTCATTTGAAAGCCAAGACCTTCTAGTTTCTAAAAATATGTGTGAGATCTGTATGAGTGAAACACAACTTACATTACATTTCCGTTCTTAACCCTAATCATATCCTGATTAGGGTTAACTAACCCTAACCCTAGCCCTCTGATCGGGGGGACAGCAGGTAACAGGTTAAGGAATTAGTTCAGTTAGTTTATTCGTTCATTTCACACCTGCGCGTAATCCACAAAGACACCGACAAACAGTCAAAAAACATTCTTGAAATCAATGATCAATTCAATCTATTGATAAACTAATGGAAAACATATAACAAGGATCCAAGGACTACACTGAATATCCTTGGGTATACTGTATGGTTAGGGGAGTTATTCATCTGCAGTTCACATGGATCCCTTCTCCACTTCGGCCTTCAAAGTTCTCGTTTGAACATTTGCTACTACCACCAAGGGGAGTTATTAATCCCCCTCCTGGAACCGAGTTAACTTAATGTGGTGGATGGGTTTGAGCACCCGAATGATCCTGGGGGCTCTGTTCATGCCCCTGGTAGGGTCTCCCATGGCAAACAGGTCCTAGGTGACAGGTCAGACAAAGAGCGGTTCAGAAGCCCCTTATGAGAGACCAACAGGCCCGGTTAGAACCATGAGGCCGTCCTTCCATGGACTCACCACTTGCACGAGGAGCCATACGGGGATGGTACTATGTGATTTGGGCAGCGCGGACAGCTGCCCCCACGACCCGCAACAGACAAGTGCAAGAAAATGGATGGATGCGCTATTAATCAGAGGGATAATCAGAGAAGCCATGTATATGACTGGCATGTCTACAAATGCATCAGCACCGTAATCTCAAAATTAGGAGAGCGCTGACTCACAGAGAACTACGTCATATTGAAACTACCTCATCTAAACTGTTCAACTTTGGGTCCAACAGTCCACAGCATATTGATCCAGTAGTGCAGTGGAGCATCCAAGTGCTCTTTCGCAAACCAAAGTTGAACAGTTTAGGAGGAACACACAACATCATGTGTGGAGGACAAATGGAACAGCACATCAACATCAAAACCCTATGCTCATTATGAAGTATAGAGAAGGGAAAATCATGGTGTGGGGCTGTTTCGTTGCCTCAGGGCCTGGACAACATGCTATCATCAATAGAAAAATAATTATGAAGATATTTGGCAGAAAGACCTAAGACATTCACAACATGCACGGAATAAATAAGTGAACCCTTGTATTAAATAGCTGGCTGACTCTTCTTTTGCAGCAATAACTGCTTTCCTGTAGTTGTAGATTAGACGCTCAAACGATCAGGAATTCATCTTGGACCATTCCGCTTTACAAAACTGCTGCAGTTCAGCGAGATTCCTGGTTCACTTACTTATTCCTCCCTGTCCTGTGAATGTTTACATGTTACGGCCAATAAAAATATGATAACATGTAAATGTTTGGGTGGTATTAGTTTAAGCAGACACTGTTTATTCATTCTTATGATTTTGATGAAGATCAGACCACATTTTATGACCAATTTAGGCAGAAATGGGAGAAATTCTAAAGCGTTCACATACATTTCATCCCACTGTAAGCTACTAATTAACAGGAACCTACACACTGATGTCGGTCCAGCAGAAAGTTAAACCACAAGCTTTTGGGATATGGACCTTCCCGGCATGTGCATTAGCAAAGGCCTCAAAACACAGCTCGCGCAATCCACAATTAAAAGCTCCTTCAACTGACAGGAGGCACCGGGAAGGACTCTCTGATTGTAAGCCATACTAGGGGATACTATAGGGGAATTACGCTGCATTTTAATCAACATTTTATACTAGGAGAATACATTTCGCTCAATCCGAAATATTATGAGTGTGACTCTACACTCATTTTTATTTCACTGCAGAAAGGGAATCTAAAAAAAATAACTGCTATGCTGAAAGACACAGAAGGGATTTGTGTGGTTCCCCTGTGATTGGGTTCACAGGTGAACAATCCAATTGAACGCATAGTCGTTTATGAAACACTGATGTGCTACCCTGTCATTTTTTGGGGTTTAGCGAAAGTACAGGTGCTCGTCATATAATTAGAATATCATGAAAAGGTTCATTTATTTCTGTAATTCAACTTATAATGTGAAACTAATATATGATAATTGACCCATCACGGACAGTGAGGACACAACTCGGTTTTGGGGCATTTTGTGTTGGACATAGATTCAGAAAGTGTAGTCTCCAAGCTTTTGATGTGTAACACATGGAAATCTGACAATATTTGGAGAAGATGTGGCAATTTGAATGTAGGAACTCTATATTATAGACTCAGTACATGCAAAGTTACATGTCAAGCCTTTATTTGTTATAATTTTGATAATGGCTTACAGTCCATTTTCAAAATATTCTAATTTTATGAGATTTTTAATTTGGGGTTTTTACAAGATGAGCCATAATCATCTAAATTATAACAAATAAAGGCTATACAAATCTCACTTTCCATGTAAGGAGTCTATCATATATTAGTTTCACAGTTTAAGTTGAATAACAGAAGTGAATGCACTTTTTCATGATATTCTAATTATATGACGAGCACCTGTATTTTCTGGTGTAAATGGAAGGAGCAGTGTATGAGCTGCCGCCGTGGCAGAATGGTCACTATTATTTAGTCACGCTTATTTATAGAGCCCTTTATAACACTTAAAGGACTATACAGAGTTTTAAAATGTTAAAATTAAGTATTTCCTCCCCCTACATGTGCCAGCAATGTCCTAATGTGTAGAATAAGCCCAGACCTGTTCACCACAACTGCCTCTAAAATCCTGCACTGCTTAACATAGACGCTGCAGTTACACGTTAGACCTGAGGTGGCAGTAGTGAGTATACAAATTACCAACTTGCATACAGTCCCTTTAAGATGACCAAAGTGATTTACAATTAAAGACAAAAAAAATCTAAATAAAACTAAACACAAGCGGCATGGTAGCGCAGTGGTTAGCGCTCGTGCTTCACATCTAAAAGGTTCCAGGTTCGATTCCCACCTGGACTGTGTGGAGTTTGCATGCTCTCTCCGTGTCTGTGTAGGTTTCCTTCAGGTACTCAGGTTTCTCCTACCACTAAAACATGAGCAATAGGTGAATCCTCCAGCCAGGAGTTTCTGACCATCAGCCTGGCAAAGTTGATTTGATGACCTCTCTCTGTTTGAGTCACGAACATTCAAGGCCTTCAGGGTTCCTCAAACGTTTGAGACAAAACACAACTCCGGGTAGGTTTACGACGAGGGAACAACACTGTAACATGGTAAAAAACTGTTCAAAAGTCAGTAACCCCACCCTCCCTTTAAAATAAGGTGTAGGAACAGTTTCTAACCCCTACTAGTCGGATGTCAAGTCTGGTTTGAGGGCCTCACTATTGTGTATGTAAGCCGTCCACCAAAGAGCGCTCCAAGTGAAAGCTACACTTTGCAGAGCAGGGTATCTGTGAGAGCGAACAAGTCCAATGCACACCCGCCAACACACTGCGGCCCTGTACCTGCCGCCCCTCGCCCCGCTCTCCAGTTACCTGTTTTCCTTCGTGTGAGTGTAAAGTGTATTCATATGCTCCTGAGAGAGCCGCGATTGGAGAGAGACTGTTTTCGCAGTGATAAAAATCACTTGGCACCTAGCGAGGAGCCGGCATCAGAGCCGGGGACGGCGTGGAACAGTGGAGAACATCGCAGCACGGACCCTGGCACAGCGACAGAGTACACAGGCCGCCGCATCACAGTCTGCTACTTAGCCGCCCACCTAATAGCTCTGTACTGTGTTTGCACAAGTGGGGGGAAGATCAACACTGGAAGTCAATATATGAATACTTTCCTGAAAAATCTGATAACCGAAACGTGACACCGATTCACATCAGGAGAGGCTATAAAGAAAAGTACAAGTGTCTTTCTCATTTCAGAAAATGATGTTGCTATGAATGTAATCCAGAATATATCTTAAACCAGGGTAGGTAACGATAGGCTCCGGGCCAAATAACGGCCCTCTAGTATACATCCTACGGCCCAGATCATTTTGAGAAAACATACCTAAAACTCTTGTTAAAATACTCAAAAACAAAACAAAACAAGGAAAATATGGTCAATTCTCTTAGACATTTTCTGGATAAGGACCCGCAGAACAACATTACCATTTGTATATAGCACATCATTTTGTGACTAGGAATAAAATTAGAGGTTGACCATATCGGGCTGATAATTCGGGATTTCACAATATCGGCTGTTGGCCGATCTAACGCCGATAAAAGTCGATAACTCAGCGACCAAAAGTGATAGAGACTTTCCGTTTATTCCATTGGAAATAGCTAAGGCTTTAAACTGAGTCCTCCCATAACTTCCTAGGCCTCAGGGGAACAGAGAAACATCGCGATGAAAATTGGTCAGCTACAAGTTTGTTAAAACACAAGTTTCACCAACAAATCCTGAGTGAATATGGACATGCTGCATGTCATTTTAAATCACAGAACCTGGAGAATCCAATCGACAAGTTAGTTTTAGACCAGACATTTAGAAAAATCGACCAACAAAATTGGTCAAAAATATCTGCTGTGCAAAAATCCCCCAAAATCGGCATCGGCCTAAGAAAAAGCCATATCGGTCGACCTCTAAATAAAACCGGCCCACAATCGGGCAAACTTGCTAGGGCTGAAACAACTAATCGATTAATCGACGACTAATCGATTATTGAAATAGTCGACAACTACTGTATTTTAGTCATCGATTAATCGTTTTTTTTGTTCACACAGACTCAAATAGAGCAAAAATGACATGAAAATTTAGTATTTTTGATGAAAACCTACTTTGTTTTTATAGTTAGTGTATGTAGTGTTTTGTACATTGTAAATTTCATGAATATCCATCTGTGTCTCATCCAATCAGAAAGCAGAATTGGCGCCAAGAGCCTCCAACAAACATTTACTTTAAGTTTAGTCTAAGTTTACTCCATGAACATGTCCTCAAGCGGTGCCTCTTTTATGTGATGAAAAAATTTGAAAAAATTAAATTTTCCTACACCATTCACAGCCAAGCGATTAATCGATTATAAAATAATCGTTAGTTGCAGCCCTAAAACTTGCCTTCTCTTAAACCGTGATTTTCGAACAACATTATGTGAGCAAAATTCTAAAGAGTCCCTACGCGAAAAATAATAAAATAATAATAATGTAATGTTTGCCCTAGTGCATGTGGTCAACAAGGTTTATAGATAACACATATGAATTTCCAGATCTGCAAACAATATGTCAAACAGGAAAAAAGACACATTTTGAAATTAAATTAAATTAAATTAAAGTAAATTTAATACAACAGGCAACTTGGGAGCAAAAACATGTACAGTCAAAACTGCAGATATATGAGGTGAAACATATGTATGTGGTAAAAATAGTTGAGCATTATCATTAGTTTTCAAGAAAGTCGGATTGAATGCCAGTTTGAATCCATGTAATGCTTTCTAATGGCATCTCAGGACCTAATTAATTTGGGCACAATCCATCTGATACTTTTTAATGCCCGGCAAAAAACTAAATGTGCAATTTTCTCTTCTGATTTCCAAATTCCTTTATTGCAATTGGGCCACTGAGTCACCAAGGCAGTGCATACATATCACAGCAGACATGAAGGGATACAGCAGTAGCAGACAATCAGAACAGAATTCCCTTACAACTGATCCAATCTACGTTACCCTCCGCTCAAACGAGACCCAAACGAGACTTCTTTGCCTCACAAAGGGCACTTGTGGGCCTCGTGTTGTTTGATGGGAGGTCGTCTAAAGCCTTTCATAAGCCTCTATCACCGCGACAGACGTCAAAGGGCTTAGCTGATGTTTTCCCTTTGCATTAACACTATGTAGAGAGCCAAATGAGTTTATTAAAATGTGCTAATCCCGAGCAAACACCGCTTATTGCCAAAATAAAGACCCTGCGTGCAGACCCTTTGATATGAGGCGGCGCTGATATACGCTTGGCTGACCCTTGAAAGCTGTACGTATGGTCGGCGGTAGCACCGTCACTGAAGTAATCCAATGTCCTCCTTGCTTACTCTGAAATGCTTGAAGGAACGGGGCTGTTTGGACAAGCCCAGACCTGGATTTCCTCATTAGAACTGTAAACCTGAATTGCCTGACAAATATAGGTTACGGTACAATGCCGAGTGCGAGCCAGAGGCCGAGGGATTAGCCGCAGTGAACCAACACTCGGAGTCCGTCTGAATGCGGCAGTCGAAATGGCACTTAAAGCGGGGGGCTACTCGTAAGTCCCCGTATCTCCAGGCCCCAGCCACCTACATCGAAAGACCGACCTGCCAAACCGCGCGCTTGAATGGGGGGCTCTGAGACGGACAGAGTCAGTACTGTGTTACGCGGCCCTCGGCTAGTTCGCCACAGAGCGCCGCGGCTGGAGCGGGGAGTCCCGGGGACAGGGGCCCAGTGTTAGCTTAACCTCCAGCTCCTGTCACCGGCAAGAGTTAGGCCTATCAAGCCTAGCCTTTATAAACATTTTCCATTCTTTGCTCATTTTCGCTGTATTTCCTTCGATGTTGGGTTTGAACAGTGTGGTCAATGTTTAAGTTAGTTTCTGATACGTTGGTATGAGTTGGTTTCTTGTTTTGTACTCATTTTTATACTGGTTAAAGAGAATGTATTGTGCTTCTTGTAGGTGTTTGGTAATCATCTCAAACACATCTTTATCACCATCTTACACTTCGTTGATTAGTAATTTGAACATTGATCAAAAACGGCTAAAATTAAGTATCCAGTTATCTCACTTCCTGATTTTCACTCAAAATCCCCATAAGCCACTCCCACCCACCCCTCCCTCCTCCTCTTGCTCCCCATTAGCTGTGCAGAGGGGGGGGGGGGGGGTCCCTCTGGGGGTAATTCAAGTGTTAATGGGATGATTAACGGGGTCTTTCATCTCCCCTTGGTGTCTCTGGCCTGAAAACCACGAGTGTAACTTTCCCTGCTCTGACCCGGAGGCGCAATACACACTAATAGAATCACAAAGAAGAAGCTAACAGGCTAACGGGCAAAGCTAACTGTGGGCTTGTGCCACTTTAGCAGTATTTACAGCCAAATTTGAGTGAAAAAAAATTATCTCCATTGTGTAATTGGATGTACAATATCCCTCTCCCTTTGAGAGAAAAGCAATACCATTAAGTATTTTGCAAATGGATACATTTACAAAACATGATCTGAGTGCTTATTGCAGATACGTAGTATCGTTGTTAACTTGATTTATGAAGTGTGCTTTTTCTTTTGTTATTCAGGGTTCATACATGTTGCACCAATTCTTCAAATGGGATTTCAAATGCCAAAAATGATATTTTGTTTTCCAGTGTTTCCCACACATAGACTACTCTGTGGCGCACCGCGCTATTTAAAACACGCATCGTATAGCCCCGCCGCAGCGGTCATTTTGACTGAAAGTCTCCCTACAAATCCTTTGGACTCGAGTTCATCTGGTTTTATTACAGTCAGCGCAGCCTCGTGCAGCTGAATGTGTTACGCGCAGCTCCAACGTCTTTCTGTCACCAGCGCCGCTGAGCGTCTGCTCTCTCACTTTCCCCTCAGCTCGCGCTAATGCTTCCAAAAGCTCATGGCGTTCCAGCCTCACAAGTTTTCGTCACAACCTTAATGCTTTCACAGGACGGAGAGCCGTATTTATCCCACTGCTGCAGCGGGAGGCGGACACAGGAGAGAAAACGAGAGGCCTCCGCGCAAAATCTCTCCTGTGTCCGCCTCCTGCTGCAGCGCTGCGATCAAAGGGCTGCATGCTGTAAAAACGTGACCCATAGTCTGTGCACGTGTTTCTCCACGCGCTCCGTCATCAGCGCGCTCCCCCCCCCGCCACACATTACCTTCAAACCTGTGGGAAACACTGTTTTCTATTGTGAAATCATTAATCAATTCATTCATTTTTGACTACATTTGATGAGCAACTGATTCCATATTCTGTGATGTGTATTTTGCGGATTGTCCCAACTCCATCCTACTTTCCCTTGTCCCCGTCGTGTTGTTGCGTTTCATTCTTGCTGAAAGTGATCTTGCTCCCAGGAGTGGCCATATTTTAATCCTCAGATGGCCCTGTGGTATCAGTTCCTTCCTGAAAGCAATGTGTCTCGCTGTGGATCTGATGAGACAAACGTCAGCGGACATTCCGGCATTCCATAGAGTGACATGCCTTTTAATAACACTCTCAGGGATGGGAGCTCGTGAGCTTCAGGTTACGCAGCTTATGCATTCAGTGAGTACAGGTTAAAGTCCTCCACCAAATAAGGCTGAGAGTCTGGAGTGTAAGTTCAAGTTCTAGTTTAATTTCAAACTTAGTTCCTGGCGTAGACCCTAATAATTATTGATTATTGTAATATTACTAGAAAGCCTTTTCCAGGCTTTACAGACAAATGTAACCAATTTGTACACATTGAAATTAAATCATTTCAGCTTGTCTTTCGTTATTGCTCTAAAACAAATCAGGCTTATCGACAACCATTTCACTCAACATGAGCTTTCTAAGCTCATCATACATGATAAGGAACAATGCAACAAGTCCCAACCCACACAGTCCACAGGGTCCGTCTTCGTCTTGGGTTTGTGAAAGCCTCACAGTTTCAGAGGAAGGATTCCTGTTAAAAATTGTGACACATGGCAAAACTAATCATGGATTTTTGTTTGAATGGACAGGGAATAGTATGGCAGAGCCAGGCAACAGTTCCACCAGTAGGGTTGAGTACATCTGCCGGTCCAGCTGAACCGATAACCTTCCGCCCATAGACTGTTAAAAAGAATAGACAGCTCCTCCTCACTCCTCCCCTTTTACCATAATGACCACTTTCGAGGGGGAAATCATGGCGGATTTACAGACTCCTCCTCCCCAGCTCTGACGAAGCATGTTCCTAATAAGGGCAAAAGGGCGGGATCTCACTGTAAACTCGGCCCTTGCGTGACGTGTAGCTCGCGCAGCTCCAATGCCAACAGTCCGACCTCCGTTAAGTAGGAGATTTAAAAAAATATATTTCGAAAACCAGCCTGGTTTCTATTTTTTGACTAACCCAGCGTTATCTCAGGAGGAATATGTAGCCATATTAAGTGTTGAAAAAATTGAAAGCAGGCATTAAAGTTGTTTTTAACGTGTCTAAAGTCCAATGCTTTTCAATGGGGCCTAGCGGCCAAATGGAGGTACTACAGCAATGGAAGAGCAATGGCGGCCTCCAGTGTTTGCGGTCACAAAGCAGAGCAGCCAGCGGCCATTGCTTCCGCCTTAAAGGGATACTTCGGGATTTTTGACATAGAGCCTCATTTCCTAGTTATCCAGAGTGTTGTTGATGTCTGGAGATATTTTTTTCTTAAATTCATGCAGTTCTTATATTTGAAAAGTCTAGTTGCGCTAGTCTAGAGCAAGGCTAAAGCAGTTCTATGGTAAACGCTAGCCCGCATTAAAAAACAGTCTGGCGCACTCCACAGTGCACCTGAGGTAAATCACTTATAACGCCAGACTAACCATATAAATGTCTGTGTCGATAGGTTAATTTTAACCATTTTGCGTTTAAAATAACTTATATTTGAGCGGCATCAGCTTCGTGGCTGTAAGCTAAGGCAGCAGCGGAGTGATCTGCGTGAAAATAGTCCCTCAAAATGCGGTAATTCATGTGATACAAGGTCAGTTTTATTAAAAAAATGATTCTATTAACACAGACATTTATATGGTTAGTCTGGTGTTATATGTGATTTACCTCAGGTGCACTGTGGAGTGAGTCAGACTGTTTTTTAATCCGGGCTAGCGTTTACCATAGAACTGCTTTAGCCTTGCTCTAGGCTAGCGCAACTAGACTCTTCAAATATAAGAACTGCATGAATTTAAGAAAAAAATATCTCCAGACATCAACAACGCTCTGGATAACTAGGAAATGAGGCTCTATGTCAAAAATCCCGAAGTATCCCTTTAACGGGCCTCTTATCAGGGCTGGGGAGTCGTGTTGATGTCGTGATGTTACGCCTGCCAGTTCACTGCTTTAAAAAGACTTTCCCCCCTCTCATAGAGGCATTCCCTGCCTCTGACCAGCGTAACCCGCCATGAGATCACCACATTGTGCTTCCCTTGCTCTGCAGCCGTGAACATGGGAGAGACAAGTATGCTGTAAGTATGACCTTTTTACTTTACTGAAGTGCAGGGGAAAGACACGCAACGTTTTTCTCACTAATTGGAATAAATGAGAGGCTGAGTGGTTCCTGGAGGCTGAGTGGTTCCTGGATGTAAAGCGCTTTGAGTGCCCAATGTACGTACAACAGCGCTAAAAAAGTCACATATAAATGTGACCATTTACCATTTATTTGTGTGTGTACAACAGGGTAAAACAGGCTCTGGTTCCAGGGCCTTTTACAGCACTAAGTTTTCATTTAGGCTCAGTCTCCACCACAGCCAAACTAAACCAACAGCCTGTGAATAACATAAAACATATGAAACGTTATCCTTAACTGTAATATTTATTCTGGTTTAGGCTATATTTGTATTTTAGATGGCTTTTGAATAACTAATAATACTTCGAATAACAAAAACTTAATTTGTTCATAAATCAGGCCAAAATTTAAGGTAATGAAATATAGATTTCTTTTATTTTTTTGCTTTTAAAGTATTGATATCAATTTGGGCAGCACGGTGGCGCAGCGGTTAGTGCTTGTGCGTCACAGCTGGAAAGTCCCAGGTTTGATTCTGGACGGGGCCTTTCTGTGTGAAGTTTTCCCCTACCACTAAAAATTAGCCTGGCTCCACATCTGGAGATGGGTCCCCAGGCGCCTGCCTAGACCAGCTGCCCACTGCTCCCCCAGTGGTCTTGAGGATGAGTCAAATGCAGAGAACGAATTTCCCTAGGGAGATTAATAAAGCGTGACTTAACTTAACTTGATAAGAGTACCGTCAAAGTACTGGGATCAATAACGAGTATCAATGAGAGTAGTAGTATCGACAAATCCTTAATAATACCCAATACCCATCCCGTTCCACCAGTACAAAAGCTGCACGATTACAACCACCGTCGTAACCCTCGACATCAACATCTCTATTACTGACCAGCATCATCTGGTCTCCATCCAGCAAACCCACGGGCCGAGCCAAGTTCTCCCTGCCCTGCTTCCCCCCAGAGACACCACGCCGGGCCCGGGTATCAGAGAGCCGCGAGGCCGGGGTCAGCGAAGGTAAGGAGGAAGTAACTGGAGATTTTTAATTACGAGCCTCAGTGGTCCGACGCGGAGCTCGACGTGGCTTTGAGTTCAAGGAGGCCGAACAAACTGGGGCTTAGAACAGTTCCTGGCTCTTACAGAGACGGCTTTAAGGCAGCATCTTGGCAACAGTTTAATTAATGCAAAATAGATCCAACTTCTCCACCTAAATCGCAAATTGAGGCAGCTTAAGAAAAGGAGTGGACCATCCTCTATAATTAGGACCCTATGGATTCACCCTAGGTCTGGCGGCTGGCAAATCTAATTGGCGCATGGAAACGGCAAATCGAAATTCCCCAAAGTCACATTTAGAATTTCGCCATGTCCAAAGACAACTTAATACAGCAAATTTTGTCATTAGGTCCGCCATGTTCGCTTAAAAGATTTTCATGTTCCTTGTTTAGTTGCCAGACGTGTTTCACGCACGGACGCAAATGGTTATACTTTGAGCTACAGAAACTAAGATGTTGGATTCTGGGGTTTGTCAAATGAAAATCCTAATTCAGGGAGAAAGCAAAACCGCTGTCCGAGCAAAAGTCGTTTTCTGGAATAGCATCGAACAACCTACAGCCCTGGTCCAGTGGAACACATACATAATGGGCCTTTGTGAGTTTTTAACAGTAGTTTCCAAAAAGTATCCTCGATATTCTGCATTGCTTTGTATGTTTACTGTAAACTGTAACCAGACACACATACTTTCCAATGGCATCACTTTGGCCTTTTGAGGACAGTAGTCATTTTGGTGTTCCAAAAGTCAGACTTTGTGTCTAAGCTTATGACCAAAAATATTGTAATTATGGCACATACTCTGATCCTAGAAAAAACAAATCTTGTCTATTGTAGGTTACAATGCTGTTGGATCACATCAACTGTTATTTCTTAACAATCATCTGACGTTTACACATCACTTAGCTCATGACTGAATAACCAAGTGGATCAGACAATAGAGATTGGAATTGGAAACATGTAAGTTGCAAGTGACTAGGATCGTTCAGTGAAGCCCAAAACACCTAACTACAGCCACATTTGCAATCCAAAAAGACCTGCTGAGGTGGGTTGCGCCAATAGGTCTGTGGGAAGCGAGGCTTCTCCAAAGAGCTGTAAATGCGGATGACACAGTCATCTGACGCTGTATGGATGCTGCTGGAAACTTACACAGATTTAGAATGATACCCTCACCAGATCACCGTGTGGTCATGACGTGGATTCAACAACAACAACAACAATAAAAAACTCATGCAAATTGCAGTCTATTGTTTAGCCATGAGGGGCAGTACGCACACAACAGTTCAGAAGGTTTTAGACCACAAGGTTAAACTGCATTAATTTTCACTAAAATGGCAAAATGCTGAGTCTCTACCAGTAAATCTATCTCGCAGAGGGCCATCACAACACGTTTTAGTGAAATACATTTTAAAAACTCCAGAAAAAACAAAGTCAATTAAGTATTGTGAAGACGCAATCCCAAGCTCTACTAGTCGAAGGCGTGGTTTATTATAAAACTAAAGCGTTCCGTGCATTTCACTTTACTTTTTTATCTTAATAAGTAGGTTTAAGACATATTTGGAACAAAGACAGCCATGTGTTATAATCAATAATGAAAAGTCATTCCTTGTTACATCAATAAAAGGTGTCCCACAGGGATCAACACTTAGGCCTCTTCTTGTTACACTTTATATCAATGATTTATAACATCCATCCTGGTGATGGTTTCCAAAAGTACGTAGATGATGCAGTTGTCTATGTGGGTGGCAAAAATATTTTTTAAACTCAAGAATTACTCTAAAATGTCAGTTTGTTTTGCTTCCAAATCATGCCCGTTAAAGAGCTGCATTTGACAACTAATGGTTAGGACATTGCACAAGTCAAAGAAGTGAAATCCTTTGGCCTAATCATGGACTCAAACTAATCATTTGACAGTCATGTTAAAAGAGCACGAGAACATACTTATCCATCAAATAAATGAATAAATGAAACAAAGAAAATTACATTTCTCTTTCTAAAGATGTTCTTTACCTGGTCCTGGTGCCACTCTTCCCTCGGACATACGGGGACGACCCAGTGCAGCACACCTCCTCCACGTGTCCTGTTTCTTTTCATCTTCTGCAACAGTTATGCTTTGTGATGGCAGGAAATCAGACGGGGCAAGCCTCATGTGATCCAAGCACTGGGGGCAGGGCACGATGGCCGAGCAGCTCACTGAAAGACAAGAAAGTTGAAAAATGTGCGACAAATTTTGATCGCATAAAGCTTCCGCAAATCGATGGCTTAAAAGTTGCACTTCGCCTAAAATGTAAGTATGCGGCCACATGCTAAACTACTTTGTGGGTTATTTTATTCTAGTATGGTTAAAATTTGTCACAACTACTCTAAAGACAATATCAAAAGCACATGACTTTTGCAGTTTTTTGTGATTAAGAACCAATTGGCTTTCCTTTAGCATAACCACATCATTTTTTTTTTTTTAAATCAAATACTTTTCAACTGTGCACCAGCCATAACCTCGCAGAAATATGTCAAGCATTCGCGCCAAACCTCAGAAAGCAATTGTTGGGCTAGAATATAACGTGGAGGTAAGCGGTGATTCCTGAACGGCATCTGAATCTTATTTCGACTGCGTTCAGCGCCGCATGGACACAATCACACAGAGCTTTGGGAGAAATAGGCCAGCTCTGGGGAAGCTTAGTCTAGATTTCGATGATCAGGATCCGGGATGAGGCATAAGACCGAGTGAAAGCCTGTGAGGTGATGAGGCCAGATGTCTGGAATCATGATACCACAGCTGCCTTGTTGGGATGGCGCGTGATGCAACGGTGCATCCTTACACTGCGCAAAGAAACTTCATGGGGTTATTTAAAAGTCACTGCTAAGTAATTCCTCCACCGCGTTGAGATGTGTTACGCACCTGCCCCACTGCAACTGCCAAAGATTTAACAAAACAAAACTTGTTTGCAGACCCCAAGAACCAGATAAACACGTAGACAAAAGCCATTATAGCCACTTCCAATCCATTGACCCCCAAATGTTTCGACAGAACAGATTGTACAATAAACACAAAACTCTAATGTTGCGTGAAACATGCATTTTCCCGGCCTTTCCCTGTAAACTAGACATCGATTTGTGTTGTTTCTAAAAACACATATTCTATTCTGCGGCAGGGTGAGTTGACATTTTTCAACTTTGCTTTCATTTTCTGAAAACAAACTTGACTACAGACATCTGTCATGTAGGCACACTGCTGAATATTTTGGTAAAAGATTCATTATTTGTATGCAAGCAGGGTGATTAGCATCTGTGACTATTTCCCTAGTGGCTCGCTCAGACTTTGCGTTGCACGTGTCCCCTGAAAGACCAGAAAGTCCTTTGTAAAACAACAATATAAGCTGACCAGTGGTGATATGTGGTGGTTGCCTTTGCGGGTTCATTGTGCGGCTTGATTAGCCACATTAGGAAAAGCAACATTTTGACTGTACCTCGGTAAAGTGCCAAAGATTTGTCTATTTTTCGAATGTAATAGCGTGCAGCCTGTATGTTGTTCTCTTTCACTCAAATGGTATTTTTTCATCCGAAATATTTTAATTACGTTTGCCTTCACTGCAGCAGAAGTCGGTGCGCTGTCGAGACCTGGGCACAAGACATAACAAAGGCTACATGAACCAGAGGCCAAAGCCACGGCAGACTCCTGATTGGATTCCTCTCCACATGACAAAAATAACCACGAGCGGCAGCAGCAGCACATCGAACCATCGCACAGCAAAGCACCAATCACCTTCAGACCGCAGCCGCGCCGGGCCAGAGCGGAAACAGAGCAGCACTTGCCAAAAGCAACGCAGCCTTATTGTTACAGGGGAATAATTTTAGCCTCCGCCGCCGCCCCCCGCTGCACTGTCCAATAAGCTGTAAAAATGTGCTGTGTTCAGGCTGGATGTAACGTTTCGCTGTGTCAGAGCTTTTCTCCGTCTATATCTCCACCCGGATCATAGGTGCCGCTCCATCCAGGAAAAGGAAGAGAGCGTTCCAATGGCACGAGCTGCCCGCTGACAACTGTCATTCTCCCCTACTGGAAAACCGCACACACATCCTCCGCGGGGCTAAACCCAAACAACTGCTTAGCATTAAGGTGTGGATCTGTCATTAGTTAGCCAGGCCTGGCTGGGTGAGACCATTGTTATTGTTCAAGCGGAGGGCTGTTTGCACAAGCCATATCTTCGGAGGGAAACGGTACTCCTCTGCGGCTTTTTCGACTCAGCCTGAGCGGATTGGGTTTCCTCTGGCTTTTCCAAACCTCTCCTACAGCCTGGTACAGTCCTAATGCACATATTTTAATCAGCAAGACGGGCTTCTGGGAAATGGGACCAAGGGCACGCAGCCACTGGTGTCTTTTACTACGCAGAACAGGGTACACTTGCTGTTTTTATGGGTTGAAGTTTAGAGAGGGGTAAAATGTTTGGGGAACAGAGTTGAACAGTATTGAGTGTCCAGTTTGAACTAGCAGTTTGTGTCAGAAAGTTATCTATAAACAAACCTCTGACATAAAAATCAGGGAAATGATTATAAAAGGAGTATAATGTGCAAATAGTGGCGGAGCGGCCCGTGGCAGCGGGGGTCTGGGCAGTGATGGATGGGAGGTGGATGGTGCTCCTCGGGAGTTGCCGGGGTGTTGTTTGAACAGCACAAGGAGAAGAGTGACGTTAGGTCAACACTCACCCTGTGCCAGATCCTCACATCACAGAGGAAGAGCCACACACAGGCTCGAGCAGGCCATTCATCATCTCCGCTCAGGGAGAGTGGCACGTCTCACGTATGTCTCACGTATGTGTGGCTGCGGACCACCGCATACCTCCAGTTCTTTCTTCTGCATCACTTCCAAATACCTTTTGAATACAGCTTTATCAAACTGCAATCTACTCTGTAACCATACACTAACATTGTACAGTAACTTGATACACCTGCTTGCAAATTGTACATATAGCCTATCTGAAAGTTTACAAACTCTCAGGCTGATTTACTAAGCCAGGGATGTTTTTTCATCTTGGGCCACGAATCTGAGTGCATATGCTGTGGACGGCCACAGACCAGGCGGCAATGCAGAGAAACACTGAAATGGGTTCAATTAGCATACATTTTAACCATGCATTACACCTTCATTTACGCTTAAAGCAGCTCTTTCTAACAATACATTTTAGTTAATGAGGTTATAATTGTGTGCAATCATTAAACTTGAAGCAAACATGACCATTTCTCATGTTGTGTGTCGATTGGGCAAGAAGCTTGAGGCGCCACACAAATAGATCTGAGGGCCGTGTTTGGCCCCAGAGCCGCACGTTGGCCACCCCTGTACTAAGTGTTTGCACATGTGCATGTGATAATGTGGAGCAAAAAGCAGATGCAGTTGAGATTGTCTCTCATAAATGCAAAAGACGACACCGCAAACGTATTTACCGCTAATAATTTAAGCAGTTGCAACGCGCTATGAAAGTGAATGTTTCATTATAAGTATAATGCTTAGTAAATCAAGCCCTAGATACCATCCTGAATATCAATTGT